>OY754964.1:4826148-5093648 GCA_963576475.1 Molanna angustata | reverse complement strand
TTTTAATAAACATTGAGATAAAGGATATTCCGTTATTTTAAAAAGTAATTGATTTTAATGTTTTTGATACTGTCAGTTTGTCATTTTTTTTAACTACATACAATCAAATCAAGTCTATTTAAAGCTAAACGATTGATTTATTCGTTTTTTTTATTCGTTTTTTTTTTATTCTCTATCCACCTATAAAATTAAATATAATATATAATGAAAGTACAGAGATCGAAAAAGTATAAGTTTATAAATAATAAAAAAAATATATAAAATAACGAAATAAAAAATAGTAATGCATAAGTGAAAATAAATTAAACACCAATATAATATCAATTATCAAATTGTACATTGATTTAAAAAATCGAATATCGCAATACACTAATTGCCACAAAACATGACTTACATATATTACAAAACTGTTTACATAATTCCTGTTGGGTAATCAAAGAATGTAAAAAAAGAAAAGACCCTTTCAAATTATGAAGTTACAATCATCATTATTTTTGTTAAACACAAGCACACCAAAAGTCTTAATATTTTTTTATTTGTTTTCCTCTATGTAATATTTATTATGTCACTGTTGTACAATATTCTCTCGAATACAAACCTGCCACAGTAACTCAAAAACAAATTCACTTATTTATCCAATCATGGACTTCCACTCCGACCTGTTGAACGTAAAATATTATCCATACATATCCATAATACAGAATTTCTCAGCTCTTTGTTCGTAATACTACCAGCAAGATTATGGAATAGCCCACATATGTAAGCCCGAATATTGCGTCGTCTAACTCACTTTGAATCATCAAGAAAAAACTGAAGATGGAATATTTATCCCTGAACACCTGATACCGATATCCTCTCCTTGTCCTGACCATAATATCCTTTTTTTTGCTATGAAGTATTTTTCAATTTTTGTTTTGTTTTAATTGTATCTTATTGTTATATTTATATATCTTTGTTTTTTGCTCTTATTCTTTAATTGTTGTACATACACAATTTTGCCATAATTTGTAATCTGGTTAGTTGGAAGAAATTGCCTAATGACAATTAGGCCGCCAGTGTACAGTATATTTGTTTATATTATGGACAGAAATATGAATAAAATAAATAAATAAAAAGAAAAGAAAAAAAAACAAAAAAATACTATAATAACAGTTCATAGCAATGATAACAAAAAAAGGATAGGGAGAGGAGGTGGAGAAGAAGAAGAAATCAGGTATTATCAAATAGATATTTTTGCTTTAGTAGCATTTTTTTAATATGTTCAATGAGATAGCCGACGTAATATCAGGACTATTCCTAATAGCCTAGCTGATTGTACTTCAAACGAAGAGCTAAAAAATTCAGTAATATGAATTGGAATAGTTGGAAAAGTACGTTCAGCAGATCCGAGTGGACGCATGTGGCTTGAAAGATGAGTCAATTTATCTTTAAGATACTGAGGTAAGTTTGGATTAGGAAGGACATTGTATAACAATGGCAGGATATGTATCTTGTTGGATATGTCGTCGTTGTCGTATCTTGGGCCAATGAAGAAGACTACGGTACTAAGAAATGAATTCAAAATTTTTTTAGTCCAAAGATATAACGGATGCAAATATTTCTGAAATTCATCACTATGTCTCGCACGCGTTGCTTTCTCCAGAAAACAGTGAAGTTAGTCGATAGTCTGTCAATATTTTTCAGATTTTATTTTAACATTCAATGCACGTATTCGCCTTAAGGGAAACGGAATTTGATTATACCGTAACTGAAAGTATCCCCCGAATAAACTTCGCTAATGAAGTCCCACTTAATTTTTAACGAACATATTTGATTAAGTGTAGCAATTTATTTTTCGAAAAATCCTCTAAACCTTTGAAATTACCAACGATGAAGGTATTTCAAGGACCTTAAAACCGTCGCTATAGATTTGGAGTAAAAATTAAATTGTGAAAGGTGAAGTTAAAGTCTGTCCAAATAAAAGCTTGTAGTCTGTTCAGAAAATGACCAATGACCAATATAGTCTTATTTTAAATAAACCAAAAAAGGACCCTTCTATATAATATATTTTGATATAAAAAATAAAAATATTTGTTTAATATATTATGAAATATATTTGTTCAGATAGAATAGTACATTTTTTAACCAAATAGAATTTACGCAAAAATAAAGAATTTTATTTTATTTTATTTTACATTGTTTCTCGGGCAAGTAACAAATACTATGTCAAATATTAATTTAACACGCACCCAATAACAAGTTGCCACATTCTGGAGACTTACGATATTTATATAGTCTCACAGATCCGGACTGAAAACACAATTAAAAACTGTTTCTCCACCGGGAATCGAACCCGGGACCTTTGGCTCAGTAGTCAGATATCTAACCAACTGAGCCATTAAGGCCGATATGTTTAAACAATGAATTATTATCGCTTGAAACTAAATTTAAAATGAGCATTGTGTGCGTTGTAAGTATGTATGTAATATGTAAATGCAACAAAATATTATAAGCTAGTCATGAACCTAATTTAATAACCTATTTATTTGTTAATTGTTTAAACTTACTTGAGAATAAACTTACTTGTGTTTAATGCTTTGAATGATCTAGCACCGAGTTACATACAAGAACTATGTCAAAGAAAAGAACTCCTTGGGAGGCACCTCATACTTAGGTCGTCTGGATCACAGAGAAGGATCACTCCTTGAAGGATGTGGATAGAGCCAACAAAGCGAATCCTGGCACGATTTATATGTACTTGTTACAAGGTTTATTTTATATAAGACGAGTGGGTTGTGGCTAACACAAAACTCTCCAAGCGTTCATTTTTTCTTCTTGAAAGGTTGACAATCTCTAAATGCATTTAAATGAAGTACATTTCTATTAGATTCTTAAAAAAATATAAGGTTCCCAGAAGACAAAAGTTTTCACAATACACCATACACAAAAAAACATTGTTACAAAACTCATAGTATGTATTTTCTACATGATACCTGTTGAGAAATTTTAAGTAAAATTGCATTACTCTAGAGAAAAATTCAGCTCATTAAAAATAGAGTACATGACAAAATAATTTACGTTGAGACTATGTATTTATAAAAATAACAATATTTTTCCCCTTCACAATGGACAATTGTTAAAAAAAATATCATCCCGGTTTTTCAAAAAAAGAACCAACGTAGAAGTGTCGCGAAATAATAATATATTAATTTAACCCTGATGAGACAAAAGAGAGAAAAATAACATCTTTTATTTTGGAAAAAAAATCCAAGAAAAATTGGCATCCGCAAAAAATCGTCATTGTACTTTTTAATATCAACATAATTATCCCATCTTTTCATATTATTTGACATCCTAATTTTCAAAACAGAGAGAAGAAAAATTTATAAAATCGTCGCAAAAGAAAAAATGGTACCTCGTAATCCTTTTTATGGAGTAGGTATTTCACTTTAGTCGCGAAAAGTTTCAAATTTATCCGGCATCGAGGAAAAATAAGTACATTTACCATCAAGAAAATTCTCTTCTCTTGAGCCCCGAGCAATTTTTCTGTGGAAACCTATCATAAAAATTTAAACTTTTAATCTTAACACGACCTTAAGATAAACCCACACCCCTTACGGATGAGTCACACCGTAGACACAAACTTGTGTCCTTGTGGCCGTTCAATAATTGACTATAAAACAAGAAGAATAATATTTTTCGTTATACTTAAGTCATCTCAAATGCGGTATTTGTTAATTGGACCATATTTAAGATATAGCATTAATTTGCTATATCTTAATATTTGTTATATTTCATGAGCTTTCTATTCGCGATAATATTTCTTTCATTTATTTCAAAAAATATCATTACGTATAAGATTGTAATTTCAACATATGTTTTCACATTACATATCTGAGGTCTGCAACAGCCACCATTTAGTGGCTGAATTGTGGCTATACCTTGAGGTCCTATGATGTCTGTATGTGTGACTTTATCTCTAGTCGTTTCTAGATAGATTTCGCTTCTTAATTGGATGATTATCCTCTAAAGGCCTTATCACATTTAAGGAGATATTTTTTTGTCTTAATGGATGATTTCGTACTTTAGACGGATCCTAGGCACAAACCAATCTGAAATAAAATATAGTTCTCTAGTTAAATTGTATAAATTTTCCTTAAACCAATATAGACCAAGAGACATCGACTAACACTTTCTTCGTAGAAAAAAGGCTGATTTTTTCTTTGTAAGGATATCACAGCAAGTAACAACCATTGGATAATATGAACCCTTAGTACCGCTTGCATTTGGAGATAACAGCCTTCAAAGTGTGGAAATTTAATATTTTATCACGTTTTGGGGGTATACATATATTTATTTATATGTGAAGGATTGTATTACAAAGGTGCGTGTTCAAAAGGATTCTATTTTATTTATAACCTCTAAGTTTGATATTTTTCATTAAATAATTGATAATACATAATTTATAGTGATGAAGGGTTTCAATCAAAGAACAACTTACATGATCAATTCTGGTTTATTGGAAATAAATGAAATTACAATATAAATAATCACTTAATTAATTTGTGATGTGGTGGGTCGGAAATAATATATAACGATTTAACGCGACTCTACCCTATTGAACGATCAACACATGAATAAAGATCTGTCGATCAGCTCGTATCAACGGCGGTTCGTTGATCCTCGTCTACTGTCGGGAGTATTCGAGAATCCTGAGGCCATACATGTTGCAGCCGACAAGGCGCTGCTATAACGTCATCTATAGTATATAGCGTGATTTAATAAATATTTTCTACGGAAAGCTATGAAAAATTACATATTTTATTTACAAACACTTTGGTTAATGGAAACTCCCTGACATGATTTAAAAATAGCTTTACATTATTTAAAAATAGCTTTAAGAGTAGGTACTAAATTATTTAAAGAAAATGAATATCCTTGTATCAAATACATACACATGCCCTAAACTAAGCACAAATGCTTGAACGAAATCGGTCGTAGCAGGATTAGAACTCACGGACACTAGATTACTAAACCTACATTTTTTACTCTCCACATTATGGAATAGTGTCGTCGTGATGTGTTTGTATGTATGACGTTCGCCGCACGGCGTACGCCATACATACAAACCGTGCCACTTCTATCTTCCTCAAGGGTTAGGCAGTGAGAACCGAACACCGCATTCTTCTATCTTGACACATACATCGCCTCATCAACATTGATTTTTTGTTACACATGTCTATGTAACATACCTACAAAAGTGAAAAAATAGATGAATTTGGAATAATTTACTTTTTATTGTAACATTTTGTACATACCAAGTCTTGCTTCATTATATATCTGAGTAATAAAAAATAAATTTATTAAAGTGCCGAAACGGACTTTGAAATCATTAATTACATTTTTAATTTCTGTGTTAAATTTTACAGTCGGATCTTTTTTTATTTGTTGATTTATCATCAGTTAGTAGGGATTCTCGGTCAGGAATATATTTGTTTTTATCTAGAATAACAGTTGTATTTCCTTTGTCAGCTTTCGTAATTATTAGATTATTAGATATAATTTTTAGATTGTAACAGAATCACATTTTTTAAACATCAACATTCCTTTGATTAATTCACAAATCGATTTTAACACTTCTCCATTATTATTACCATTAGAATAGTTAATGTCGGGTTTTTCTGTTGGCCATTATTCAATATAATTGCTGTTTTCATACAATATTTATATATTCATTCCTCCACTTCAATTGTATTTTTATTATACCTACATAATATATTTACCTTAATGTCTTTCGGGTATTTAATTTTTCTTACAATTGCCCCCTTCCTTATCTATTATTGTTATCCTCTTTTTGAATCTATATATAGATGGTCTTCATCATTATAGTTCACCATTCTGACGATGCTCAGCATAGAGCGATACCGGTGAATGGGAGTCGCGTTTGCGAAAAATTTAAGTAGAACGTAAAATTAAATATATTTTTTTCATAATTTTAGTTTATATATCTTTCTTTTATTGAATGAATTCGCAATTTTGAAAACTATTTTTTTATTGCAGATTATCAACAAGTATCATGCTGAGATTGTATTCTGAAAATTTCATCAGAATGTATCTGTGTGTGTGTGCTATGTGCTGTGTACTATGTACGACGGGTTTATTCTACTTAATCGATTATAGATTAAAGTACTTATTTGATTCTTTTTAAATTTTGCAAATTTGTATATCTAATACTCGCTTAGTCTTTGGCGGAATCTGTAATCAAGTATGGTTTAAGTAGTTGGGGTAATAGTACCAATACCAATTTGAAAAAGGTCATGCTCGCACCACAATCGTTTCTGAAATTACTTGTTAAAACAAATATTTGTACTGCGGCGCGTAATAATATCTCACTTTTTTTAAAAAAAATGAATGTTTTATCTACTTGTTTTGAGAAAGGCTTGTTTTGAGAAAGAACAATACTTGACCAATCCTTTTTAAGGACGAATATAAAGAAAAATCACGACACACGCATTAAAATAGATTTAAATTTAACGACGGATATGTAGTTACAAAATATAAAAATAAATGCGGTTAGAGTACGTTAGAATATAATGTACCTAAATTGCTTAATATGATGCCGGCATCTTTTAAAAAATGCAAAAGCAAAAACAATGTAAAAAGACTTGTCGAGGAATGGCTATTGAGGTTTGGCTTTATACATATATAATTAACACACGATTTTTTTTATTTCATTTATAAAATAATAAATAAATAAGTAGGTATTGGAATTTAGGAAGGAGTGTATGTTTGGGAGACCATCTTTGTGTTTTTTTACTGTAATGTTTTTTGTAATTATTATTAGAGTACTAACACAAAGATATTGTGTTGAGAACACGCCGACAAGTCTAGAAATTAGACTTATTATTATTTATCAATCATACAAGCTTGGATACATTTCCCTATACGTTTCGCTAGGACTGATGTGGGTAAAGCTGAAGATCGGAATTACAAGCGTATTCCTAATAGTAGGATATGAGCCTGGGAACTCCCGACAGTGAAAGTGATAAGGATGACTTTTGGAACAGTGTGACCGAAATAATGAACAAGAAAAAAGATAATGAAAGATTGATTCTGGCTGGAGATCTAAATGGATGGGTGGGTGTCCGTAGGAAAGGTTATGAGTCTGTCCTTGGACCCCACGGTGATAGTAGAGTGATCACTCAAACGTTCACAAATTATGTCTTCTTATTGAGTTCTCTTATCAATGTAATTATTGAAACTTCTATATATATCTGAATAATGTGTAACAATTCACCTGAAAATAAGGAATCACTATTGCCATCTATGAAGTAACGAAGAAACCTTTTTGGGTAACGCCATCTATTGAGAAATTAGTTTATTTCTAAACAACGAAAACAACAGTCCTTAAAATGGTCTTTATTATTTGACTACCGACAGGGAAAAAATACAATGTTTGCGTATATGCAATTAAAAAAAAAATCGATTTACCTTTTTTTTAATTTAATGTATTTGTATCACATATTATGTATAAGTTTAAGCTTTCTGTACTTCTTCCCCATATGAACTTTTACTATGGCAAATCTTACACTTTTCCCTGCTCGGTATTTGCTTATAGCAAGGAGTCCCAAGATTTCGCTTCACGTTTTAATTATAAAGATAAATGAGCACTTTCTTATCAAGGATTTACAATTGTGATGTTTCATGATGTTAAATTTTCAATTAGTAATAACGATTTTACTGTCTGGTGCAAAATTATAATAATACCATAAAATATGGCTAGCCGCGTTGTTGTAATTTGGTTGAATAATAATTAGTGTGGTAGTTTGAAGAGTCGTTATCAGAAACAATGGCTTTGTGTTGTGAATAAATCATGCAGCAAATTCTACCAACCAGATAGACGGATGGGTGATCGACACTCCCCCAAGCGATGTTCATCTCAATTATCACGGCTGTATTAACAGTATCTGCCGAAAACAGTTATTCATCACCGGCTAACAATAACCGAGTTCGTGAAAAAAACATGTAGTATGTAGGCGTTGCTTTTTATTTAAAACGAGAATTCACTAAAGCCGTTAGTAAATGGCAGGGAAACTAAATATCTTGAATAAATGGTTGTGATAGACAATTTTAGAGCCTTTGAGATTCTTACACCCATTTTCTTCACATATTATATATCAGTCTGTCTGTACTGGAATTTCGTAATCGATTTCTAACTAACTTCCCGACCAGTTAGAGAATAACTTAACTTTTATAATAATATTTCCGATGACAATGCGCGTTAAAACTGTTTCCAGCTAATTCATTTGATTCTTCTTCTTCGGCCTTTTTATTCCATTCTTGGACATAGGCCTCCCCCTTGATCCTCCATAACTCCCTGTCTTGGGCACACTGCATCCATCTCCCTCCGGCACATTTCTTGATGTCATCAGACCACCTTGCCTTGGGTCTGCCGACACCTCTTAGGCTTGATCTCGGTCACCATTCTACGATCTTTTTGGCCCATTGTGAATCCTGACGTCTGGCAATATGCCCAGCCCAGCTCCACTTACGACCAGCGACCCTTTCCACTACATCGGCTACTTTGGTTCTTTCTCTTATCACGACATTCTGAGTTCTGTCCCAGCAACTTTCTCTCCATAGCTCCCTGTGTCTTGGCAAAATTGAACAATTTCGTATTTCATACAAAGTAAACAAAACTATGCATCTCCGGCAGAGCGTTAATACATGTAACATTTTATTCGGTTTGATGCAACAGTAATATTTTACTATATTTTAAATCAAAATAAGGAATATTTGATATTGTAAATAAAACTAGTTTCATGTTTCACATGAGATCCAGCTGTCGATGGCGATAGTATGCATAATTGAAGAATACTTACCAAACATTAAACGCTTAACACAAATTAATAAATATTTTAAGATATTTTGTTTTCTTTATAAAACATGTAGGCATATAATATGTCACGATAGGATAGTATGGAGATCAGTCTGATTTTCCTACCCAGAATATGAAAACGGCATGATGGTGTGTATGTATGTTTAGAGATTAAATAGGTATCAAACTATTGAGTGAGATATTTTGTAGTGTATACTGCCTTACAAATTGTATGAAACGATGTCGTCACTAAAATAAATTTTTACAATAAAAAATATTAAAAACGAGTGGGTTGTGGCCAACACTAAACCCTCCATACCATAGTTAGCACTCATTTTTCTTCTTGAAAGGTAGACAATCTCTAAATACATTTTTATGAAGTACATTTTTATTAGATTCTTAATCAAATATAAGATTCCCAGAGTCAAAAGTTTTCACAATACACCATACACACAAAAACATTGTCACGAAATTCATAGTATGCTTTTTCTACATGATACCTGTTGAGAAATTTTATGTAAAATTGCATTACTAGCCAGATGAGCATGTATGATACAGTGTATCAATGTTGATGAGGCGATGTATTAGTGTCAAGATAGAAGAATGCGGGGTTCGGTTCTCACTGCCTACCCCTTGAGGAAGATAGAAGTGGAGAGAAAAAATAAACTTGTCTATAGAGACACATACAATATCAATATGAAGTTGATAACTCAATTTTCCCTTGCAGAAGCTATTTTACTTCTGTTATATACAAATATTTATTTCAGATTGATATGGCAAACCATAGATTTTTTCTTTTTTGAATTGATGAGTGTATTTTTGTTTTGTCAAAATTTCAAACAGTATAAAAATACCTTGATTTTTCAAATCGTGAGAGCATTTTAAAAATTTGGACAGGTGAAATCATAGAAACAAAATTAACGGATATCTATGAAAAATCTCCAGGTCTTTGCACTTTACACAGATGATGTTAATATGAAGTCGATCGGACTAATAGTTTGAGCTGTAGAGAGGACACAAATACTGACTCTCCACTATTCCATAATGTGGAGAGTAAGAAATTGGGATGTACTACTAGAATGTATGAGGATATAATATATCCTCATACCTGTATACATCATGGATGTTGCCTTTTTGGACGAGACGAGACTGATGTGTGGGTATACACCCAATGTGATTACATTTATAAGGTTATGGACACCCGCATACCTGTCGCTGGTTACCCCACATTGTGGTTTACTATGGTTTTCATTATGGTACGAATGAATGAAGTTGGTTGTTGACCTCAAAATAGCTAAGTTACAAAATTTATTATCTACTGTTCATCTGCTAATGGGTCTTGTCTTACCTGTAGTAATTGAGGACTTGCGCAAACACTCCCGGATGTCTGTCGAAGAAGTACTCATTGAGGATGGGATCATAGTTGGCGAGTGCTTCTGTCAGCCTCGACAGTCTCGTGGCCGGTATCTTCTTCAGTGTGGCCTTGTATGTCTCGTGACGGATGCCACCGACGTTCAAGACCACGCGGTTCTCCGCATCCATATTGATGAGATTCATCTCTGAAACAACCAGAAACGTTATGTTAACTAAACATTATTATATTTTCTCATTATTTAACACCCCCACGGATAATTCTTGGTGGAACTCCATGGCAAAATAAAAATGAAATAAACTTTCCGCCGCATTTCATTGGTAACATCTGTGCGGGAACACTGTCACCTCATGGATAATGACTGTTTTATTTATTTATTTTATACCATCTCGATATTTATTACATTATTTATAAATACAACCTCAACCTTACTAGGACTACGCCTGTTTCGAGGTTGGAGATTTACGATATTATATTGATACATTACATCTACATCCAATGCACCTACCACACAAAAATACAATATTTACTCGAATATTCTTTTTTAATTGCATATACGCAAACATTGGATTTTTTTCCCTTTCGGGAGACAAATGTTATTTTTATTGACAAATATTTTTTTCAATATCTCAATAGAGACGAAGTTGGGATATTGTAGAAGAACCAGGAACTCGAGGCACCTACAGGGCTTATGACCTGTCATCGGCTGGTTTACGTGATCACTTTATGCGCTTGCGCAACGTTCACCAATTATGTTTTCTTAAAATTACATCGATAAAGGAACTCAATAATAAAGTGATAAAGTGATCACGTAAACAAGCTGATGACAGGTCGCAAGCCCTGTAGGTACCTCGAGTTCCTGGTTCTTCTATAATATCCCAACTTCATCTCTATTGAGAAGTTGAAAAAATGTTTGTCAATAAAAATAACAATATTTACTAATACGCAGTTGGGTACCTTAAATCATTATAGTGACAATAATATTATTCCACAGCAAAAAAGGCACACCCAACTGGTACAATTACAATTAATGCAAGGTACATGGATATAAATGCCAGGGTGACCACACAATCACAATATTTTTAACATACTAATAAAGAAAAAATAAAACAAAACAAATTAAATTAAATCATATAAGGCGAGTACATACATTTTGAGTTGTTTTTTGAACAAGATTGTTAAACATCAAAGGAGCTTGAAACAGAAAAATAATTTCCGCCATTGAACGGAGTAAATCTTAAGGTTTTGTGTACTGTTACTGTTGCCGACACCGCCACCGCGAGGTGCGCTAACCTCGTTAGGGGTGCGCCCTAACGAGGGCCCTTCGCGACAATGGCAACTGCGCACGGACCCCTGTGTCCGTGGTTACGCTGAAACAGCCTCCACACCCTACGCCCGTTTCTTTATAACGTACTACAGAAACGGCCCGACGAAGAACGGATCGCCCACCTCAGGCACGGAGAGGTGTACCCGAAGCGCTGACGGGAACGACGACTTCCATCAGCTGCGAAGACGCTCGATGTCTCGACGGCGGGACACGATCGGCGGACCGTGCGCGAGGGCAGCTGTTGCGTATCTCCTTTCATAAATTTCGGGAATAAATAAATAAACAAAAATTCGATTATTATTAAGTGCCAGTAAAACTGTTCTAGATCATGATCATAGCCCTATTTGTTCAAGATTTTATATTATGGCGAAGCCCTAACCCGATTATTATGAGCACGGCGGCGCTCTATAAGGGCACGACGGCGGAGCCCTGGCGTGTACGAGGTTTCTTTTTTGGGAAGGAGTAAAGGGGGTTCCCAATATGCTCTCAAAAGTGAGGTCTTTTAAGGTCTCAAGGAGCATCGCCAGTAGCAATGGTTCCACCCAAAAAAGATAATCCGGGCAATAAACCCTGGATTAAACCTCGTAGAGCATGGAACAGGTAAGGTTCTTGTCGGAATGGCAAGGATTAAGGAGGTTATCTGCAAAAGATAATCCGGGCAATAAACCCTGCAATTAACCTCGTGCAGCATGGGACAGGTAGGGTTTCAATCAAGAACAGGGCGCCATGCGTCCCGTAGACAGATCTCAATAGGATCAATGTCTCAAGCTCTTGAAGGGGCTGTACTACACCATAAAAATGGGAGTACTTGGGTTTCTATCGAGAGAATCCCCGAGGAACAATTTTTGACCTATATTTAGATATATCAACAGGTTGTTTCAATATGGTTTTATGTTCCTTAGTTATGCCATCTATTGTTTTAATTTTGAACTATTTCATTTCAAATATTTATATTTATCAGAAGTCTTATTACAATTGTGTTCTAATGGCTCAGTTCCGCCATCTATTGTTCAAATTTTGAATTTTATCTTTTCTAGAACAGTTTGCTTGGCGAATTTATTGATTTACAGTTTAATATTAGGTACAGTTTAAATAATAATATTATAATATAACATTAGGTACTGCTTAAAATAATAATTATAATATAGAAACCTAAATAAAATTATATTCTATTTAAATATTGGTTTTACTTGTTGCGCGGTATTAAATATATTTTTTTTGTCATAAAGAACCGCTTATTTATTGGCATCTGTAAAACCGATATTGTACATTATACTTAAATAACACATTTATTAAAAGTAATATTAATTACATTTTATCAATACTCATAAAGGCAAACACAAATATTCAAATTATAAAATTAATAAACCTAAGATGATGTGTTGTCAACATTCCCCCTCTTAGCGCGAGATAGTGGTTTATCCGCGCTCTCTTCTGTAGTGGACAACACGATGATCTTTGTTACTGGTCGTTTCATGAGGCCAGCCTTGGTCAAAACTTCTGCCACCCGGACACGTCCGTCTGGTCCTGGAAATGTCTGCGTAACTCTTCCTCGGGGCCACACATTCCTTGGTAGTGTATGATCTACAATTACAACGATGTTGCCCACAGCAATGTCTCGTGCCACATCTTTTGTCCTCTGTCGTGGGAGTAGGGTTGGTAGGTATTCTCTTATCCATCGTTTCCAGAACATATCTGTCAATCTCTGTGCCACTCGCCATTGTTTTCTTAGACATAGGTCTGCATCATCAAATACGCCAGGTGTTTGAACTCCAGATGATGACCCCAACAGGAAGTGATTTGGAGTGAGAGCCTCTTCATCTCTAGGGTCGACCGATACATGAGTCAACGGTCTACTATTTATACAATTTTCTGCCTCAGATAATAGGGTCGCTAATACTTCTTCTTTTGGCGACCTTTCTTTTAATGTAATTCGCAGGGCAGTCTTAAATGAACGCACCATTCGTTCCCAGCAACCGCCCATATGAGGTGCAGCAGGTGGTATGAAACTCCATTTCATGTTTCGGCTGGTTGTCTCTTCTCTGATAGTTTCATGGTTAAGTGCCTGCCAGGCAAGCTTCAATTCAGCATCCGCACCTCTGAAGTTTGTACCATTGTCAGAGTAGATAACACTGGGACACCCTCGTCTTGCTATCATGCGTCGAATTGCCATAATGGCAGAGTCAGTTGTGAGACTTGATGCTAACTCTATATGCACAGCTCGTGTTGTTAAGCATGTAAATAGTGCACCATATCTTTTCTCAGTTCGTCTTCCAATGGTGACATCCATGGGTCCAAAATAATCAAGACCACAATGAGTGAAGGGGCGATGATTGTAACATAATCGAGCTGGCGGCAAATCTCCCATTGGTGGAGGTTGTGGAAGAGCCTTTTGAATGCGGCACCATTGACAGCGATGAGCGACAGCTCTTACTGTTGGTCTGAGGTTGATTATCCAATAACGCTGTCTTAGTTCGTTTACTACTGTTTCAGAACTTCCGTGGTTTGCTGCTTTGTGATAATTCATGACAAGCAGTCTTGTAAAATAATGTTTTCCCTCTAAAATAATTGGTTCAATTGTGTTGACTTCATTGGAAAAAATTTTGTTCACTCGGCCTCGTAGTCGCATAATTCCGTCCTTGTCTAATTTAGGACTTAACTGTAGAATTCTGCTAGTATTTTCTAAAGCTTTTTCTTCGTGTAATTGTTTTAATTCTTTTCCAAAACATTCTTTTTGTGTTCTTTTTATCCATAATATTTCTGCCTGAGTTAAGTGTCTTGGTTCCAAATTCGGTTTTAAATTTCTTGATTTACATCGTTCAATAAATAATAATACGTAGGCTGTAGCTCTAATCAATCTTGTCCATGAAGAAAATCTTGTGATGTCTGGTAGAATAGGGTCAGTGCTTTTAATTTGTGTAGCTACAAATTCTGCACGACGCTCAATATTACATTTATTTATTTTAAAATTGTTCTGTTGTTGTGGCCATTTGTCTTCGTGTTCATAGAGAAATTTCGGTCCATTAAGCCACCTGACCGTTTCGTTTAATTCTATTATACCGGTATTACGTGTCGCATCATCAGCAACATTGTCCTTTGTAGGAACCCAACGCCATTCAGTTGCTTTTGTAAGTTCATCTATTTCACTGAGTCTGTGGGCCACAAATGCTTTATAAGATCTAGGATCGGAATTAATCCAAGCTAGTGTTGTTTTTGAGTCAGTCCAAAAGGTTCGAGATGATGGTTTCAGGTCGTGTTCTTTGATTATAGTATTCGCCAAACGGCTACCGAGTAATGCAGCTTGTAGCTCTAAACGGGGAATTGAGACTGGTTTCAGAGGTGTAACTCGTGATTTGCTTGCTATTAATGCGATTTGAATATTTCCATTCGGGTAGACATAACGCCAATATGATGTCGCGACATATGCCTTTTCACTAGCATCACAGAATGTATGTATTTCTAGTCGAGCTTCTGTTATATTTTTACTGTAGCAACGAGGGATCTTGAAATCTTCCAATGTCTTTAATAATCTTAACCACTCTTCCCATAAATTATATTCACGATCTTTAAGTGGTTCATCCCATTTTATACCACTTCGCCATACGTCTTGAAGAAGTATTCTCGCTCGTATTGTAATTGGTGCTAGTAACCCGAGTGGGTCAAATACAGACATTATGACACTGAGCATTTGTCTTTTTGATGGACGTACTATGCCGTTTATTACATCTCTTGGCACTCTTTTCATACTTATGTTGAATCCAAGGGTATCAGCGTTTGGTTCCCACATTAAACCAAGGGTTTTTTCATTTAAAGTTTCCAACGAGAGGTTGATACGTCCATTTGCTCGTTTATCAATTGGTACAGAATCGAGCACTTGTTGTTTATTACTTGCCCACCCACGTATCTCGAAACCTCCTCTCTGGTGAATTTCTGTTACTTCGTGAACTAAACGGATCGCTCGTTTTTCGCTATCGACACTATGAATATAGTCATCCATGTAATGATTTTGGATTATTGCTTTGACACCTTCTGGAAACTCATTTATAAATTCATTTGCATTCTTATTTTTGACATATAATGCTGAACACGGAGATGATGTAGCACCAAATATCATAGATGTCATTTTATATTCTTCTGGACGTTCTCTTCTATTTGTTCCTCGCCATAAAAAACGCTGAGAATTTTGATCTTCAGGTTTTATTTTTACTTGTAGAAACATTTCCTTAATGTCACCTATTATCGCTACAGGCCATTGTCTGAATTTAAACAGTATTCCCAAAAGAGAGTTCAGAAGGTCGGGCCCTGTTAACAGGGCATCGTTCAAACATATGTCGCCTGTGCGTGCGGCAGCGTCAAATACCAATCTAACTTTTCCGGGTTTATTTGGATTGGTTACTGCAAAATGCGGTAAGTACCACAATCGTTCTGGTTCTTCTGTTGCGTTGACCCTTTCAGCATAACCATTATCAATTAAATTTTGTATTTGTTCTGTATAAATTTTTTCAAATTCGGGATCTCTATCCATTTTTTTCTCTATGGATTTGAGTCTTTTTAATGTATCAGAATAATTATTTGGGAATGATATTGAGTCAGATTTCCAAAGTAAGCCGGTTTCCCATTGTTTTCCAATACAGCGAGTCGTAGATGACAGTAAATTATTAGCACGATCTTCATTTTTATTAATGCGGTCCATGTTTTTTACACCTAGTGATTCCAAGTTGAAGTTTGCTCGAACTATTTCATTAAGATCATGTAATTCGTATTCGTCTAAAAAGTTTACCGCTTGATTTCTATTTTTCGTTGAATTTGGCGCACAACCATGTAAAACCCACCCGAGGCGAGTTAAAGAAGCGACTGGAGCATTTTTGCTTCCGTAACATATTTTTCGGCTAATAATTACATCCCAATTATCTTGCCCTATTAGTATCATTGGTTGCGCGTCTGTGTAGCATGTTATTTTGTTTGTCAAATGTTTGAGGTGATCACAGATTTTGTCTTCTAATGTAATTGATTGTGTCGTCAGTCGTAACTTATTGACAGTTCGAATATCGTCTAAGTTATGATATGTAGTCTGGCCCTTTCCTTTGATTTTAACTTTAATCTTCTCCGATGTGTACGTATTTATGTTGTTTACTCCTTCTATTGTAAGTGCACTACGAGGTCCATTTGCACCAATTTGTCGTGCTATATTGGCGTCAATTAATGATATACTAGCTCCTTCGTCTAGCAATGCATATGTGTCAATTTCTCCTGCGGGTCCACTTATTACAACAGGAATAATTTTTAACAGTGCCCGCATTTTTGATGAAAAGGTGTCCCATGTATTTGTTATTGTGTGAGTATTTTCTTGCGAAGTTTGGGCATGTTGTATGTTTTCTACGTCTCTAACTGGTGGTGAAGGGGTAAGTGTAGATGTAGTTCGTGTAACGTTGCGATCGGCGTGAAGTAATTTGTTATGTGGACGTTGACAACCACGTATTCCGCATTCTTTGGCTCTGCAGCGATCTCTGCGATGTTTTCCTATGAGGCAACGAAAACAAATTGAATTATTTTTTGCCCATTCCCACCTTTCATCGTTGGATAAGTTTAAAAACTGTGTACACTTATAGACATTATGGTTTTCCTTTTTACAAAATCCACAACAGTATTTTGTTACAGCGGCAGTCACCGCAGCAGTATATGGTCGTGATTGTCCTTGTGCCCATCTCGTTTTTTTATTATTTTGCCGATTTTCTCTATTATAAGTGTGATCGTTTATTATCCGCGTATTATCAACTGGTCCATAGTGGTTTGCACGATCGGCTTCCTGAATCAAGAATCTTGAAAGAGTAACAAGTGGGGGATCGTCATTTATAGAGTTTGCAGGCATACTTGCAAAGTCTGTCCACTTTGATTTTAAAATAATTGTTAGTTTTTCCATGATGCAATTAAACAACTCGGGGCTGTGTAGGTAACCGATCTTTTTCAGGCTTTTGAGTACAGCTACACAATTTTGTATTTTGCTTGCGAATATGTTTAAATCTTTGACACTTTCATGAAGCTTTGGTAGTCTTTTTATTTGATTTACTTGGTCGATTACTATTTCCTCAGGACGACCAAAACGACGTTCTAAAGTTTCCATTATTTCTTTAGGGTCGCTACTTGTAAAAAGAAGTGCAGTTATACTTTCTCTCGCTTCTCCACGTACGCATTGTCGTAAACGGGCCATGTTCTGGTGATCAGAAAAACCGTAAAATGTGGTTGATTCTTCAAATGTAGCTTTAAATATAAGCCATTCCATAATGTTTCCATGAAATAATGGCAAGTCTTTGTTAAATCTGGAAGAACGATCTGTTGCCTGATTGACAGATATCTGTATTGCTTTGGCCAATTGTTCAATATCGCTCATTTTATTTTCTGGTTTAGTATTGTTAGAGATGGAGATAGCAGAAGATTTCGGTGAGGATTGGACGGTTCTGTCAACCCATTGTTTGACGCGGTTTGACTTTATTGAAGGGGTTACAACAGATTCGTTTTCTGATAACTCTTCTGATAATTCTTCTAAATCGATGGCTGTTATTTCAGCCTCCAATCTTGCTGCAACTAATTTTTTGTTTATTTCGGCGATTTCCTCTTGAGCTCGAAGTTCAGCTTGCTTTTTTCGTAACGAAATGCTAAGTGATGAATGTTTTGATCGTGTTGACAAAGCTCTTTTTGCGGCGGGTGGTAAAACCTCTTTGGTTTGGTCAGTTTGTTCGGCCATGGTACTGTTTGCAGGAGATATAAATCGTTTACCGGAACGTGTTACTGGCATGATATTTTTTATACAATGTATTTTTCAAAATTAATTTATTTTATTTAACGTGTTACTGGCACGATATTTTTTGTACAATGTCTTTTTCACAATTAATTTATTTTATTTAACGTGTTATTGGCACGATATTTTTTGTACAATGTCTTTTTCACAATTAATTTATTTTATTCAACGTGTTACTGGCACGATATCATTTATATAATAATGTCTTTTTCACAATTATTTTATATTATTTATATAATGTCTTTTTCACAATTATTTTATTTTATTTAACGTGTTATTGGCACGATATTTTTATACAATGTCTTTTCCACAATTACTTTATTTAATTCAACGTGTTACTGGCACGATATTATATAATAATGTCTTTGCACAATTATTTTATATTATTTATATAATGTCCTTTTCACAATTATTTTATATTATTTAACGTGTTATTGGCACGATATTTTTATACAATGTCTTTTCCACAATTACTTTATTTAATTCAACGTGTTACTGGCACGATATTATATAATAATGTCTTTGCACAATTATTTTATATTATTTATATAATGTCCTTTTCACAATTATTTTATTTAGCGCGTTACTGGCACGATATTATTTATATGATGTCTCTTTCACAATTTCGTTCAGAATAAGTTTTATTTTACTCATTAAGTTAATTTAATATGAAATTAATTTATTTTTATAATATTTTTCGTTTATTTATTTAATTTTGTTCGCTGTTCATTTTATCAATTTTTACACTGTGTATCCGGCTCGAAGGACCATACAATGTTGCCGACACCGCCACCGCGAGGGGTGCGCCCTAACGAGGGCCCTTCGCGACAATGGCAACTGCGCACGGACCCCTGTGTCCGTGGTTACGCTGAAACAGCCTCCACACCCTACGCCCGTTTCTTTATAACGTACTACAGAAACGGCCCGACGAAGAACGGATCGCCCACCTCAGGCACGGAGAGGTGTACCCGAAGCGCTGACGGGAACGACGACTTCCATCAGCTGCGAAGACGCTCGATGTCTCGACGGCGGGACACGATCGGCGGACCGTGCGCGAGGGCAGCTGTTGCGTATCTCCTTTCATAAATTTCGGGAATAAATAAATAAACAAAAATTCGATTATTATTAAGTGCCAGTAAAACTGTTCTAGATCATGATCATAGCCCTATTTGTTCAAGATTTTATATTATGGCGAAGCCCTAACCCGATTATTATGAGCACGGCGGCGCTCTATAAGGGCACGACGGCGGAGCCCTGGCGTGTACGAGGTTTCTTTTTTGGGAAGGAGTAAAGGGGGTTCCCAATATGCTCTCAAAAGTGAGGTCTTTTAAGGTCTCAAGGAGCATCGCCAGTAGCAATGGTTCCACCCAAAAAAGATAATCCGGGCAATAAACCCTGGATTAAACCTCGTAGAGCATGGAACAGGTAAGGTTCTTGTCGGAATGGCAAGGATTAAGGAGGTTATCTGCAAAAGATAATCCGGGCAATAAACCCTGCAATTAACCTCGTGCAGCATGGGACAGGTAGGGTTTCAATCAAGAACAGGGCGCCATGCGTCCCGTAGACAGATCTCAATAGGATCAATGTCTCAAGCTCTTGAAGGGGCTGTACTACACCATAAAAATGGGAGTACTTGGGTTTCTATCGAGAGAATCCCCGAGGAACAATTTTTGACCTATATTTAGATATATCAACAGGTTGTTTCAATATGGTTTTATGTTCCTTAGTTATGCCATCTATTGTTTTAATTTTGAACTATTTCATTTCAAATATTTATATTTATCAGAAGTCTTATTACAATTGTGTTCTAATGGCTCAGTTCCGCCATCTATTGTTCAAATTTTGAATTTTATCTTTTCTAGAACAGTTTGCTTGGCGAATTTATTGATTTACAGTTTAATATTAGGTACAGTTTAAATAATAATATTATAATATAACATTAGGTACTGCTTAAAATAATAATTATAATATAGAAACCTAAATAAAATTATATTCTATTTAAATATTGGTTTTACTTGTTGCGCGGTATTAAATATATTTTTTTTGTCATAAAGAACCGCTTATTTATTGGCATCTGTAAAACCGATATTGTACATTATACTTAAATAACACATTTATTAAAAGTAATATTAATTACATTTTATCAATACTCATAAAGGCAAACACAAATATTCAAATTATAAAATTAATAAACCTAAGATGATGTGTTGTCAACAGTTACTATAAAAAGACTATTTTACATTTAAGCACTTGGAAGTGGTCCATTTTGAATGCTAACAACTCTTTGTCTTAATGTGTGATGGTAAAGAAAATCAAATTGAGAATGTTGACTTCTTGGCTTCACTTGGAAACGGAGTACAATTTGCAAACGTATTCCGAGTTTTATTAAAACGTGAATTCCCACAAGTCAAAGCCGAGAAAAACCCGATTTAATAATACCTATGTTCGCAAGATTTACCCTAGAAGCAGACAAAAGTAATTCAGATTGATGTGAAGTAAATAAATACTCGACTCTAAAAGCGACGTAAGTCAAAATAACAGAACATTTAGTTATGTTTTGTTTATTATCTCAGAAAGACCTGGCGCGTGTCGCATTTTGACGATTCAACGAAATGCCAAAAAATATATGCCGAGCAGTGAAATCGAAGACATTCAGTCGTAACAAACTTAGAATCGAATATTTTTTAATTGCATATTAAACCAGCCGATGAGATGTCGTAAGCCCTGTAGGTGCCTGGAGTTCCTATCACAATTTTATCTCTATTGAGATGGTAAAAATTTTGTCAGTAAAATTAAAAACTTTTAGATATTTTAAAATTAATAATTTGGATAACAAAAAAGATGGACAAGCGGTTAACAGAAAACTTATACACCTGTGTACATTATTATCATATTTTTCGTATTTTTTAGCACATCTATTTTAACAGGCATAGAATTAGATGGTTAATAAGAAATGAAATGTTTTCTTACGTCACGTTAGAAATATAATGAAAATACTCGTAAAATTATAGTGAAATTACCATAAAAATAAGATAAATTCAATTGGGGGGATGGTTTGACTGCTCTACAAAGACATAATTCAACGTTGAACAAACAAAAGACATCAAGAGACCGGCAGCGATAAGAAATACTGACAAAAGAAAGTAAGAATTTACCTGATGATAACGAGGTATCAGAATATGTGTGCGTTGGTAAAACCTTTATTGTTTACAAGCGAGGCATGTATTGTGTGCAATTTGTACAGATAATATAAAGAATTTAACAATAAAGAGGAGCAGAAGAGAATTTCAATTTGGCCTTTACAGCAAGACGAAGGATGGGAACGAATGATGCTTAGGATATTCAAAAATGTTTATCTAATGTTGTGATGTGGAACAAAATTGAAAAATAAATTAATTCTCAAAAGAAGGGATTATATTATCATGATAAAATATTTTTTTAAACATTCAAAATTGTGGCAGATGTTCAAAGGAGATCGTAGGTACCAAACAATATTTTAAGATTCCACGTTTTAATAAACAGGATTACAAAAACTCGTATCTAGATATGTTTTGCTTTCATTAGTTATTCATATTAGCTTTGACATAGTCATAAACTGTTTAGCTTCATAATATTTGATGCTTGCTTGATTGAGTAGATATAAAAAAAATATGAAGTGAGAAATTTGTTGTCCTTAAATTGGCATAGCTTCATTGTTTGCTCTTTTTCGTATATTTTAATTTCACGAGAAATATGAAATTTTATGTGAAATACAAAATTCTTACGTACCACATTTAAACATAATAGAACATGTTTAAACATGGAATGAAAAACAATAAATGCTGTAACGCCTAACGATCTTACTTATTAAATTTCGTTAATAGCGTTAAGATCGGTATTAAAAATCTTACTTATAAACGTATACAAAGATATGACTTACTAGTTCACTAAATTGTTTACGAACACCCTCATTTAGTTTTTAAATATAGCCGCATTGGCTTCACGGATGTCAAAAAATACAAAAATGCATATAATTTTTGGATAGCTGACATCGAAAAATGAAAACAAACACGGCGTTGTGCCGTGTTGAGTTAAATTAAATACGATTGCAATGAAGAATAACAAGGAAAATCGTTATAAGTATTAAAATTTTCGTTCAATCTCAAATATGCGTCGGAACATATGTGAAAGATCCGCCATTTTGAAATATTTGGTATGACGCGTTAGTCAAGCGTTAAACAACCTCTCGACCTGTCCTAACTTGACGTATACGAAATTAAGACGTAATAAAGATAATTACGGTTTATAAGTAATCTTTTTCGTTAATCACGCTCTATTACCAGGTACTATAGATAGTTTACGTTTATAATTAGGTCGGTTAGTATTTGGCCACTGATTTGGTTTCAGTTCCATAACAATTTATTGTTAAATGAAGTAGAAAAATAAACCATGAAAATGGTGGTATTTCCGACTTCGTTAGGGATTGTTTTTGGATAAAAAGTAATATTGTGACGAGTAGGAGGGAATGTGAGAAAGTAAAGGTAAGAGAAAAGAAAAGAACGGAGAGGTTTATCTGATTATTGAGTCAGGGAGCCTACTCCGGATATTATGCGTATCCAGGAAATCCAACGGAGAAAGGTTTTTTCCTGTTTGATTTTCTGTATCAAACTCACAAGCGATAACACAACATACAGGTTCGAGTACAAATCTTCATATTGTATGGCTCAATTAAATTGGAATGTTTGTTAAGGAATCCAATAATATTACTGCCTATTCAGAACTATGTAAATCTAATCAAGTCTTATTAACCTTGACCTAAGAAAACCTTTTCTTATATGTCCTGACCTAACCGTTTACCATCGCCTGACCCAGGAAAACCATAACCTAAACTAACTTAACCAAACTAAGTGTTATATCATTGCCTCATCCAGGAATACCACATTTGATAACGTATCCTTTCTCATCCAAAATTAATATAACTAATTTTATATTATGGCCTTACCCAGACAAACCTTAGCGCAAAAAAATATCCTAACGCAACCTTACCTTAAATCAATGCCTAATCCAGGCAAATCTTAACTCATAACATATCCATTCTTAATTAAACCTGTGCGCTTTCGATGGTCAAACTATCATCCTCAAAGGCTACTATTTGAACTCTTTTATTTTTTTTGTTTTACCATCAAAAATGCTTATTTCTTATAAAATTATTTCATACTATACACTCCCTCAATAGACTAAAAAAAATCTTCCGACGCATTCCAAAAGAACGATTGCACAATGATAAGATCTCCCATTGCTTGTTAATGCTGACGTCTATTATCTGGATGCTAACGAAGAACTCTTTGAAAAACTTGAGTGATTTAAAATTGCTTATTTACGATTTATTTGCATAATAAAGCATATATATTGAATAATTTATAAAATTTTGCAAGAATCTTGCTGTCTTGCAAAATTTTATAAATTATTAATTTTGAATTGAAAATTAAGGCATTGAACTACTTACTATCGATAAAATACTTTAAATATATGTTTTAAGTTGTCATATTTCATTGTAATTACTGAATACTAATAAGATATAAGAAATATTTTTGTGAAAAAATTGCAAGACCTGCAAGACCCGAATGCACAGTCCTAGGTAACTAAATACAAACTCCTAACCTCACTGGAGTATTTAGTACTCTTAAGTTAGCAATTGAATTGCAGAGAAATCATTATCTAAATACTAAATCCTACGCCAAACTTAAAGTAAAGAATTTCACAGTAGAGAGATAGATAGTTTTTCTATGAAATAAGAGATAGATAGTTTGTCTATGAGTTCATACTGACGTTTAATTTTTTTTGTCGTAACATAACTTTGTTATTGGGTGCGTGTTAAAGTAATATTTGACATAGTACCTGTTAGTTGCCCGAGAAGCAATATTAAATAAATAAATAAATAACAAACACATGTAACCAAGCTAGCACTGATAGCACGATGTCACGATTCTTCTGAAATTCCAGTGAATTTTCGGCATGTCGTATAGATCGCTGAATACTCTGTGTGGAATTTGATTTGACAAAATTACCAAATACATATTCAACAAAGGCGCTAAAATCATCATCCATCGAAAATATCTCGTATTTTAGTATTGAACCACTCGTAAGGTTCCTCGCGATCAACCTTACTTTTTGACAGTTCGCAAATGTTAGTTTACGCCGATGTATTTAGATATGTCTATGCAATGCAATTCTCATACAGAAACTTCGTAGCATCGTTAAGTTAGGAAGCCACGTGACCTTCTAACTTAAGTGAGCGACTGTGCAATGAAAACATGTTTTGTATTTTGAATTTAGTATTTAGGTTGGACTCTGCATTCGGGACTAAGTTTACAAGAACAAGACAGAAAAATGATAGGGTAAGGACAGGAGAGGAAATCGGGATCAGGTGTTCAGGGATAATAATATTCCTACTTTAGTTTTTTCTTGAAAATAAAAAGGGAGTTAGACGACGCAATATCCGGACTAAGGCTGTTCCATAATCTTGCTGATTGTACTTCGAACGAAGAGCTGAGAAATTCTGTATTATGGATAGGGATGGATAGTGTTGTACGTTCAGCATATTGGAGTGGAAATTCATGATTGGATAAATAAGTGAATTTGCTTTTGAGGTACTGTGGCAGGTTTGGGTTCGAGAGAATATTAGTACAATAGTGACAAAATGTGTTTATTGCGCCGCTGGTGTATCCTGGGTCAACAAAGAAGATTGCTGTAAGATGATATGTGATACATTTTTTTCATTGAAGACGTTCAAGTTTATTGAGATACCTACACTTCATTTGCATCCAAATAGCATACGGCATAATCAAGCAATGGAAGAATAAGTGATTGGGCTAGAATTATTTTACAACGGAATGGAAGGAAATTTTTAAGTTTATTAAGTGAATTTAGGACAAAGAAAATAGATTTACTAACATGCGATACCTTTTTATGCCACGAAAGGTCTTCATCGATGAAGATTCCAAGATCTTTTACAACCCTGGTGTATTATGTGCTTTTTTTTCAATATTTGAAACTGTCACTTCATGATAGAACTCCATAATCAATTAAAATTATGAAAAAATTATATTTAATTTTACGTTCTATTTAAATATTATTATGTGTTTGTTTTATTTATTAAAAATTTAATATACCTACTACACAATTTATGGTCTCACGTTGCTTTGGTTGGTTGGAAGAAACTGCCTTGTGGCAGTAAATCCATCATTGTATACATTATTGTTCATGAATCGAATAAATAATTTCGTCGATTTGATAGATTTTTTTTGCATATTTCTAACCATATTCATTATAAACTTCTACTTTGTGGCTAAAGAAAAATAAATAAGTGCAAATAACCTTATTATGAATATTTTGAACCACACTGTACATGAGTATGAATTGCTTCAAAGTTTTCTCGAATATGTATAATAATATTATGTATGCTACAAACGTGTGGATGTTTCCTGTTTATTCAAATAATTCTACTCCTTCTCAAATGGCTTTAAGCACTGCTAACACTAAATTATCACCAAGTAAAGGTTTCACATAGAAATTCTCACTGCGTATAGATAATATATACAAAACATAGACACCATCACACCGTGTCCCTAATGGGAAGGTAAGCAATGACAACATAACGCAATGTTTGATTTGATTTGGCAACCATGTGATTCATATTAACTACACCAACATAGTTAACTAGTCTTTTTCTATGGTTCTGGAATAAAAATCGCGTCAGAGATTGGATTTATGACAGGTACTATAGCAGACATTAGGACCTGGTTCTATTTTATGTGAGTCCACATGTTTGTTGAGGTAGTGATTGCGAGTGCAGAATGTTGAAATTGTGTACCTATTTATTTTGGGACGGGAACAATCACCTGGTTCATAATTGCATAGTATAATTGTCAATAAAAATTGTAAACTGCTAGCCCTAGAACAGGATTTCCTAGTTGAGTAACAGCAATCTACTTATTGTTGTCATTATAAATATGGTGTGATTATAGGTAAATAAAATATAAAAATATATATATTAATTTCTAAATTTTTACTATTTACCAGTTCGACATGCCTACTGTATTTCTCTAAATAATCCTTCATATAAAAATCGACGTCAAAATGAATGCTTGTTTGAACAGAAAAAATGCGGCGTAAGGTTCTTTCTTACTATTCTATGTCAGTAGTAATATTATTTTTCATACAATTCGCCTATACAACAAAACGTTTTATACAGATTACAGACGACTATGTAAGTTGAAGAGTTTGATACTTTTTTTCTCATAAACTCGAAGTAACTTATATATGTGTGATCAATTCTGAAGCACTCGCTTCCTATTAAAAAAGGAATAGTTAAAATCGCACAATGTGGTTAAAAAATACTATCGCTGAAATGAAAATTGAAGAGTTTGATGATTTTTTCGTGAATCCCAAGGTCAAATCTTGACCAAATTAAAAAATGACCAGTCGGAAGATACCATCTTTCTTATGAAAAAAGTATCATCAATGTCGGACAACGTGGTATATGAATAATTTTTTTTCTTATTTCTTTTCGAGAAGCTTTGCAGTATAATATCATTTCTTTTACATAATATGTATTCTGTAAAAACCAATTAAAAATTTCCACAGCATTAAGTGGTGTGCTTGAATACTTAAAACTGATATTTTTAAAACAGTGAATGAGTATATGCACGTGTATAATGAGGTTGGGATATATGTTGGGTGTGTATATGGGATATTTATCACTGAACATACATTAAAACGAATGGGTTGTGGCCAACGCTAAACTCCTCACAAACAAGTCATTCTATAAAGTATTCAAATTTTGTATGGAAAATATTCAGCATTTTCATTAAATGAGTGTGTTAAATTATTTTTTATTTAAATATTTTATAATGATAACTCTTCAATGCCATTTTATGAAACTGATGTGTCTTTTTACCAATTTGAAGATAAACATTTCATATTTTAAGTTTCCTGAGCTTGGAATATTTGACAGTTAAAAAAACAGAGAAGCACTATTCACATATCCTTCATAATCTAATGGAGTCTGAGCGAGTATTAGATATACAAATTTGCAAAATTTGAAAAGAATCGAACGAGTACTTTAGTCTATAATCAATAAAGTAAAATAAACACGCCGTACATAGCACACAGCAAATAGCACACACACAAATCTCAGCATGATACTTGTTGATAATATGAAATAAAAAAAAACCCTTAAAAATTGCGAAATCATAACTCGCCACTATATCCCTCTGGGTTAGTGAGGAGTAAAAAATCATGTCGAATTGATAACGTCGTTTTTATAAGTCGGTTAAAACCAAGAAAATGTACAAAAATACACACATGTGTCATCAAGTAACATAACGAAGTAATAATTTGATAAGTTTTATTTTCATTATTATTATTATCATCTGTTCATAATTTTAAATATCATTCACGAATTTCAATATTTTTTTTGGACAACAGGTTCTCATTGTTATTGCTTTTTTGTTTGACTCGTTTCGTTTCTAAATTTTAGAAGCTACAGTAACCTTTAAAACACGAATGCGTAACCATCTTCGTAAACGTTTCAACTCAAAAGTATTTTTGTTTCGGTAATTTCAACAAAACGGCCTTTTGTAATTCGTTAAATTAGATAACGCAGAAATAAAAGCGTAATAATTACATCCCGGCTAAAGCATTATTTTTATTATAAGTCCTATTCCGTTATCGTTTATTAGAGTTTTTTTCAGAAAAGACATTTTATATGCCAGCCCATTTCAATTCATCTAACTGAAAGCATACTTACAGCCAACAATATGGTATAAAAGATAAGACTATAATTTGGCTTAAAACAGGTCATAAGTCACGTGTGGCCTATATTTAGTTTTCTTTTATTTATTTTATCGTTAAGAGGGAGTTTCCATTAACAATGAATCAGGGGGGGCAAGTTTGGTGCAACCGGCGAAATCATAACCCTCGTGATTACCCATATCGTGGATATGATTAGCATATGGAGTTCTATGACATCTTAAGATATTATAGAACTCCATACAATAATTATATCCATGATATGGGTAATCGTGAGGGTTTTGATTTCGCCGGTTGGACCAGAATTGCCCCCCAGAACGCAATCGTAGTGCTAGCGCTGACGTATGCAAGACAGACCTGGGACCTGGAGGAGCAAGTTTGGTCCAAACTGGCGAAATCAAAACCCTCACGTTAGATGGGTGGATGGCAGAGCGGTTAGCGCGCTGGGCTAGTAATCCAGTGACCGCGAGTTCGAATCCTGCCTCGAGCGATTTCGTTCACCTATAGCACAAGCATTTATTTGCTTATTTTAGGGAACGTAGGAAGATGTATATGTACTTGTTTAAAAAGGACATATTCATTTAAAAAAAAAAAAATAAAAACTCCATATGATAATTATAGGTATTCATGATATGGGTAATCACGAGGGTTTTGATTTCGCCGGTTGGACCAGACTTGCTCCCCTAAACATGGCAGAAGTCGCGTGAAAGCAGAACAAAATAATGTAGTTAAAATGAGATCGCTAAGAAGAATTTGCAATAGGACAATGTATGACAGAATAAAAAATGAGGACACGAGGAAAGAATGTAAGACGAAGAATGATGTCATAAATAGAATGAAAGTGAACACATTGGGTTGGTATGGTCACATGGGAAGACTGAATAAATAACGCCTGACGAAGAAAATATGTAAAGCTGAAAGGAACTTAAAAAAACGTCCATGTAAGAATCCTGAACGATGTCTATGTATATTGAGGCGTTGAATGTGTCAGTTTCAAGACAGAAACAAATGTGACATTCAGTTATTTCTGCCTACCCCGCGAGGGACATGGCGTATTGGTATGTACGTATGAAAAAAAACATATCTTAACACCAACAAAAGTTGGAATATACTATGTATTTAAGAGGAAAACGGAATCCCAGGCGCAAAATAAGAATTGTATTTGGTTAATATACCTAATATACTTAATATACCTAATATACCTAATATACCTTATATACCTTATATACCTTATATACCAAATATACCTTACCATTCGTTCTGTTAGAACCACCCCAACATATTCATTCAACTGTTCATAACATACTTTTCAATATCACAAAAAAAGTTCATTAAATCAAGCTAATGAATTAATTGGGTGATATGTGAAAATAAAATTACCTTTGTAATTTTCCAAAGTTCCATTTTGAAACGGTTGAATTTAAGTTAATATTGTATGTTTCAGGATGTCTGGGATTGTGCTAGTTTCCAGAATGTTTAAGAGACTTCTGACAAATCCTCTGGGAAAAGACTGTTGAAAGGCAAGCAAAGGCAGAGGAATAAAATAAATAAACCGATGGGATTGCATTTTGGCATCCCATGACCGGAAGCTATGGGAATTGAAAAAAAAATCTCCCGTAAAAGACTTTGTTCGTCCAGTATTTATTGTAATGTATCGTATTACTGCTGACATGAAGATTTTCTAAAAGGTATTTTATATATTTTGATATACCTACATGAACAAAAATAAGGCTTGATTTAGATGGATCTGTGGCAGACTGTCTAACACCCTGGATTAGTAATCTTGTTGACGCGCATTCGAATCCTACGTTGACCGATTTCGTTCACCTTTAGCACTATAATTAATTTGATAAGCGTAAAGAATATAATTACAAGGATGATATTATTTGGTGCAGGAAAATATTCATTCTTTAAAAAAAATAACAATTTCTAATAATATGTACAGTAGAGACCTACTTTTTTATCACTTTCCCTAAAAAATGTTAAAAAAAAGAGTAATTTCGAAGCCTCCCTAGCTTGAAAACATCCGGGAATGGACCGGTATAAGAACTGCGGAGGAGCTGTTTCGCACTGCCCAAGACAGGGAAGCTTTCGATATGGTGGTCATCAACGTCGGGGGGACCTGACATGACATGAGAAGAGGAAGAAGGTCAATCATTATGGTTAAAGATTACATTTTGCATACCGACCCATTCACACACATATAGACATGAATATTGAATTTTGATAACCACAATGTTCAGTAAATGTGGCAATATTCCCAACCTTTTCCTCTCCCAAATATATTGCTACCTACATGAGTAGTCAGCTGTATATACAATCGTCTACATCATTGACAGTTGAAGAAGTAAAATAGTTTCAATACGCTCGAAATATAGGTACATATTTCGTGTCCTTTCGTGTTGATCAACTAAATACTACGCGCCGTGCGCCCTATACAACAGCGCGACTATCCAAATCAAAGTGAACGATGATTGGAAAACAGAAAAGATACGAGTCAAAAGAGGAATCAGACAAGGAGACACAATATCTCCAAAGCTGTTCACGCTGGCACTGGAATATGCATTTAAAAGCCTGGATTGGGAATCAAGGGGAATATACATCGATGGTAAATACTTAAATCACTTACGTTTCGCTGATGATATTATAATCCTGAGTAGTGAGCCTGAGGAACTGGCTAGACTGCTCCAAGAAATGAATAAAGCATCTAAGAAGGTAGGCCTCTGTATGAATCTGGCAAAAACGAAGGTGATGGGCACAGAAGGCTCTCAAATTATGGTGGACGGCAACCAAATTGAAAATGTAAAACACTATGTATAGTTGGGGCACACCATACAATTGGGCAGAGAAAACCAAACTGCTGAAGTCCAAAGAAGAATTGGACTAAGCTGGGCAGCCTTTGGGAAAATGGGTCATATAATTAAAAACCGCAAAATACCCATAAACCGTGCGTAAACAGTATACGAAACGTGCATATCACCAGTAGCAACATATGGCTTAGAGACTGCGACACTGGCCAAACGAAGCATGGAAAAAATAAGGATTACTAAAAGAGCCATGGAAAGAGCCATGTTGGGTATAACCTTGAGAGATAGAGTGCGGAATGAAATAATTAGGCAACAAACAAGAATTATAGATGTCGCCAAACGTATAGCAACTCTAAAATGACGGTGGGCAGGTCACGTGGCCAGAAGCTCAGATGATAGATGGCCAAAAAGAGTCATAACATGGAGACCAAGAGCAGCAACCAGGAGCGTGGGGAGGCCACCATTGCGATGGAGAGACGATATTGTAAGATATGCTGGTATAAACTGGATGCAGGCAGCTCAAGACAGAGCAAAGTGGAGAGAAATGGAGGAGGCCTTCGTCCAGGAGTGGACGGGAGTAGGCTAACGAGAGAGAGAGAGTGCGCCCTTTTAATATACCCAAACCGTGTATGGAAGTGGTGTGTCTTACATCAATATTTTGTGTTGTGATACAAGAGGTATAGTGAGTGCCTTCCGTGAAGGCATACTTTGATAGATAAGTCTAAGACACTGAATCTAAGCTCAAAGGTCACTATAATTCTTATTGTAAAAATACAAATTTGCTTATATTATTATTTATAATATGTTTTTTTGTATTGATATTTCATGCCGATATATCTGTTTGTTTGTACGAATAATATAAAACAGTCATAAGTGAAAAAACGAGTGGGTTGTGGCCAACACTAAACTCCTCACTAACAAGTCATTCTATAAAGTATTCAAATTTTGTATGGAAAATTTCCAACATTTTCATGAAATGAGTTTGTTAAATTATTTTTTATTTAAATATTTTATTATGAAAACTTGATAACTCGTCAATGCCATTTTATGAAAGTGATGTGCCTTTTTACGAATTTGAAAATAAAAATTTCAAATTTTAAGTTTCCTGAGCTTGGGGTCACTTTGAAATATTTGACAGTTAAAAAAATTGAGAAGCACTATTCATATATCGTTCAAAATCTAATGGGATCTAATCGAGTATTAGATATACATATTTGCAAAATTTGAATAGAATCGAATGAGTACTTTAGTCTATAATCGATAAAGTAAAATGAACACGCCGTACATAGCACACACACACAGATACATTGTGATGAAACTTTCAGAATACAATCTCAGCATGATACTAGTTGATAATCTGCAAAAAAAATACCCTTAAAAATTGCGAAATCGTAACTCCCTACTATATCCCCTTGGGTTAGTGAGGAGTAAAAAATGTCTATGAGGCTCAAATGGATTCTTATTTACGAGTCGAAATGTTAAAATAAAATTGTGTTTAAAAAATTCAAACAGCACCTGTCTAGTTTTATATTGGATCGATACTGTAATGTACAATTGTACCGAGAACAAACTTGAATGAAAATTGCAAAATAAAACGTAACATAATGGCGGAGGGTGAGGGTAAAAATATTTTCGCAAGGAAGGAAGAAGAGAGTATAAAAGAATAGAAGGAAACGGGAGTAATAAATACCAACGTTTTTACCAAAAGAGATAACAAAACCTCACAAAGATGGCGTTAGTTGCTGTTGTATGGTTAAAAAAAACAACAAGCGACTCGAATAAAATATTGCGATAAGAAGTCGATTGATGAAACAAAGGGCAGAAAGTGGATATGTGAACCAATAAATGTATTATTTAAATATTTATTTAATACAGTTTTATAATCATTAAGTTGAGCGACGCGTGGTTTAATGAATGGCAATGAAAAATCTTGATATTGTATTGTTAACTCATTTTATTTGTTGATATATATTTTATGAACAGAGGTGGGTTTAATCCTACCCCGGTCGAAGTATTTAAAAAAACCAATTGAATAGTTTATGGTCTTTTCCAAAACAACGCATAAAGAAGACATACGATCACAATTAAAATATCAGTCAAAAGCATCTAAGAAATGACGTAAAATATAAAGCATAATATTATGTTATCCACTATTTGTAATATATTCATAGATTACAATATTTTTGCAAATTGAAATTTTCTTTCAACAAACCAAATACTAAATTTTGTGTAAATTGATAAAAATATAGTGGGTCAATTGTGTGTGCACCCCGTTAACACATACAAGTTTTGCACAACACTGCTACACGTACAATGTGGTGGTGTGGTTCAACCAACTCGAAACAAATCTCAGACTGCCAACTGAATTTAACAATTACAAAAGAAAAATTAAATAGATATTAAATATTGACTGATGAGGAAATTATATTATTCACTTCGTTCTGTAAAGCAATAATTCTGTAGATATAAATTTTACACACAATTACTTACAATATGTTTTTTAATATTGTATGTTTTGATTGTATTTTTTTGAAATGTGAATAATAATAATTAAAATAATTTTATTCATTTTCTCCACTATAGAGGAACAAACATATTTGTTGAATTTACAATTTAGTTGATGGGAAGTACCTACAATTAATCTATGTCTATCTAATTAGGAATAATTCCTGTTTTAAGACAGACAATTTAATCATAAATATAGGGTCGTATTACGAGAGTTATTTAAGAATAGCGTAAGAAAAAGTTGAGGTACCGTAAGCAGTATTCTCGAAGTACGGGACCTTACCTTTTTCTTATTTTTTTTCTCAAATAACCCTTGTAATACGACCCTAAGTGACACTTGCGAATCAAGCTACATGCTTGTAATTAAAAAAAAATAGAAATATATAAAAATAAATAATAATAATATAGACTTAAAGAAAGAAATGAAAAAGAAAGTAATCAAATTATAAAGCAACGAAAAAACAAATAAATAAGTAAATAATAAAAGCAATGAACAAAGAAATAAATTAATTTTTTGATAATATAATTTAATAAATAAAATAGAAAATATAGTACCCAATCAAAACGAGTGGGTTGTAGTCAACACTAAACTCTCCACACCACAGTAAGTGTTCATTTCTTCTTGAAAGGTTGACAATCTCCAAATGCATTTGATGAAGTACCTATAATAACAATACACCATACACACAAAAACATTGTCTCCAAACTCATAGTATACACTTTCTACATGATACCTTTTGAGAAATTTTAAGTAAAATTGCATTACTAGCAAGATGAGCATGTATGAGACAGTCTATCAATGTTGATGAGGCGAATACACTTTTCTATAGAGACACATAATAATAATCATAGTAATGGCAATCGTAACGAACATAAAATCGCGTACAAGTAAAAATCATCACCCCAAAGAAATAAAAATATAATACATATATATAAATAATTCTTAGTAATAAAATAATTAGACGAATATTCTATAATGAAATTAGAGATTACAGTTGAAGGAAAAGATTGAGTTATAAGGTTGTATTTATTTTTATTACCTATCAATTAACACGACATTAGACAATTTCATCATACTAAGGTGCTTGTTATAATATCACCATAATACTTGTTTCAACCGTATTGCGGTATTTTTATCAACAAAACATCCACACACTCGCAGAAATTGCTCAGAGGTAGTTTAAACCCTTTTAAGAAACGGAAACGACCCACGGGACCAAAAGGTCAATTGAAATTCTGAGGCATAACCCAGATTCTTAATATGCCCAGTAAAGGAATTTTGTGTGAAATTTATGAAGGACGCCGAATGTAAACATTTTGACAGGTTTTGTGCTAAACTAAATAGCGATATTTCATTTCTGACGATATAAGTTGGAAACGGCAAATAAAGTGTCCTGACGAGGAGGTTGTGCAATCAAAATAGATCCTTCGAGGGCCAATATGAAAACACATTAATCAATATGTGGATAATTATCAAGAAACACATGGTGTTGGGTACTTATATTTAAGATACAAAATGTATTTTAATTAAAATAAGTATGTTGATATGAAAAAGCCAAAATAATTTTCGTGAATAGTAAAAACACGAAGAAAATACTATTTAATTGATTTTTTTTATATCAATTTTAAAAATCATTTTGGAAAAACCATTCAAAAGAATAAAAAAATAAGATTTTTTTAAACATACAACAAGAAGAAATTCATTGAGGTGTTCTAATCATATATTATATGTAAAATTAACGATGTCTGCAATACTTTGAAAAAAGTAGGAATGTTAAAACAACTGGTATAATTCACATATGTCTTTCTACGTACAGAATATCTCAACTTATTGTCAGTGTCAGAAATGATATCATTCGGATAAAATCTTGGGGGATCAAATGAAATTTTTCTTATTCTATCTATCTTCCTTTCAAACACGAATAACATATTTTCATTCTTTTAGTCAGTTTTCAACATTCCGTATCGTATGTTAGGACAGGTGGGAAATAAGTCTTGAAGTCTAACAAAATTGTCCTTCATACAAGACCTCGTTCTAGATAATATGTCAATGTCATCTTGACTTGACTTTCTAAAGATGGTACGATGATGTTTGAGTCCCTTATGGCATTTTCCACCACTACATTGAACATCAGGTACGCCAGTTCATCGCCCTGGCGTAATCCATAGTATGTTTGGAATTATTCTATGTGATTGATTACAATGCGGTTATGCGGTTGTAGGTGCTTTGAAGGGATACCCACCTCTATGATTGCTTCGTACAGTTATTCTCTGTTTGCACTATCATTATGCAGCTTTGAAGTCACCTCATTAGATTCACGATTTGTTATTTATGGTGAAGTAAAATTATAAACATTATAACAAAAAAAACGGAGGAGAATTAGATAAGAGTATGTTATGAGCAAAGACCTTATATAATACATTATGGTCTTTGGTAATGAGTAATTGAGAGTAAAAACGATGAAAAGTTTTGCGATTTTAAAAGACTAGCTTATTCTATGAATTCTTAATATCACGAAAATTTACCGTCAATATATGTATATTTCTGGTTACCGAATATCTCACAAAAATATCTCCGGTTAACAAATATCTTGGGATAACGGATAATTTGATAAACGTTCCTTGCTAACGATTCCTGGATTAACGGAAAATCATTTTTCGTTAAAGATACATTTATGGTTCCTAAGTGGCCACGTCCCAGTAATGAGTCACGTAGTATTATCTATCCGTTCGTGTCACGTAGATTAGGGATGGGCGATTACCCCTGACCGAGAGAACGGTTAAGTGAAATTATAATTGGTCAGTGTCTTGTCTTTTCTTGTCTTTGCTGGAAAGTGGCAGCACAGGAAAGGATGGGATGGAGGCGACAGTTAACGGAGGCCAAGGCTCGATTTGGGCTGTAGCGAAGAAGAAGTGTCTTGTCATTACATTAGGGTATTGCCTTATCAATGTTTTGTACATTTTTGGTCTGGTCTTCATTTGGATAATGATTCATATACTCAGCTATGGCGCAGATATCGGGTATTTTTTTTTTTTTACTAAAAGTAGATATTGCTGCTCTGAGCTGGAAATACTGAGTTGGAAGAAATTGCCATACAGCGACAAACTCTCCACTTGCGCAGGGTGCCTACCTTACCTTACCAGTCGTCGTCTTCAATGCTGAGGGTCGTGGCCATCATGTACTCTGTTGCGGACCATTGCTCTCCAGGTCGTCCTGTCTGTTGCCATATGTACGGCTCTATGGAGTGTCGAGGCAGGGATATTTTGTTTTATTTGGTCGGACCAGCGCATCGGCGATCTACCTCTCGGTCTTGTTCCCGGCGCTTTTCCGACCATAATCAGCTTTTCAAGGCTGTCTTCCCCTCTACGAGCTATGTGACCAAAAAACGTAAGTATTCGTTCCAGACATAGAGACGACAATCTCACTGTGATGCGCAGTTTTTGAATAATGGAGATGTTTGTTCTTCTTGCTGTCCAGGGAATTTTCAGCATTCTTCTCCAGCACCACATTTCGAACGCGTCTATTCTGTCTCTATCTCTGGCCCGCAAAGTCCATGATTATACTCCATAAAAGAAAATGGAGAACATGAGTGTGTGTACAATCTTCATCTTCAGGTTTCTGGATATGTTCCTGTCTTTCCATATTTTATTGAGACTGGTCATAACACTTTTTGCCATTCCTATCCTTCTCCTGATCTCGGTTTCACACTCGCCTTGGTTGGTGCGCAGGGTGCAAGGAAGTGTTAATGGTAAACCAATAATTTCTGAAATGTCTTTCGACATGAAAGACATTTCGAGAAAAAAAACATGTACCTTTATAGTGTGCTTTATTACAAAATGTATATAAAAATATAATAATAAATAAAAAATAGCCAGAAACTACACAAACTCACTGTATTCTACTCTTTCTTTCTTTTTAGTGTCCGGCTAAGTTCTACCATTCCAATAAACAGCGACTGACATCGCGTTGTCATTTGTCATAATCAGATCCCCAGGACTACAGACCACTCCCATCAGTGGGCACATCAGCAAGTAGCTGTCATCCACTATATTATATTTAAAGACAATCAAATTATAGGGTTCAACACTTGATTAATAAGAAGTCAACAAGATGTAGGAAACAGTAAAATCAAACAACATGTCAACCTGTCAACTAAGTTATCACATTAACAAAGGTTGATAGACCAAACGATAGATTTTCTCATCCCTATCGAAACTGGGTAACTGGATAGGGAAATTAAACTTGGAGAAATCTCTCTTAGTCGCATTTTTCCTCACTACTATAACTATTCACAATTAAATTTATACTTGCTAAATTGGTTTGACGTTTCCAAAGTCACATAGTAGTAGTTATACAACGTGTTTTCTCTCCGTTACTAGCGCCAAACCCACCTTCACTCGGCGCCATATTGGTGTAATGGAGAATAATACAATTTTAACTTTCTTACGTGGCGAAGTAACTTTTGAAGAAATAATAATATTTAAGTTCAACTCGGGGGTATAATAATTACATGACAAAAACAGCTTTGCGCTGTTGAAAACTTCTTCGGGTGAATGAAACAATTCTCAGGATTGGCTGAGGAGGACGAGTGCCATTCAGTGCACGTTTATTGAATATTTCACGTACTTTATATACTTAATTTGCCTAGCGATAGAAACAGTAATAAAGAATCAACGCAGTTGAAAACAAGAAGTAAAATTATTAACTTTTTAATTGGCTAAATAGGGTTTTATAATATTTTTTAAAAATCGTCCATGTAACTGCTATATTTCATTATTATATAACCACATTATTGTATAGTCACATCACATTAATAATGGTCAACGTACCTTTTTCCTTCTTAGCCTTTTTTTACAGTTATGGCCGATTGAATTATAATATTAATACTAGTCAAATACTTCAAACGATAATACTCAATTATTATTACAACCATATTGCAATTCTTCAAAAGAATAAGCGTCAATCGTAAATCAAGCTTTCAAGTGAAAATAATTCACTCATCTATCAATGAATTGGGCTATGAGGAGATCTTTATAGTACTTTATACTACTGATTATTTCTGAATTAAAAATCTTTAACGATTCTATACGTTTTTTTGACAAAACATGGTTATTAAGTAATACATTTAAATCATGTTTGTGAGTGTGATTAGATTTTCAACAACGCTTTTATTTCGAAATAACAATAAATACATATTATTTTTTTGCGATATCATGTTTCAGTGCCTGGGTTATTTTACTCATCCTCGGATTTTGCCAGTTTCGCGATTATCAGTTTGTATACGCTCCCCGCGGGAGTTGACGCCCGGAAGGTTGCTCGTTAAGCCCCTGCCTGCAAACGCCCCTGGTATATTTCACAGTGGTTCGTGTTTAAAATTTTCTAGAACAAAAGCCCCCGTGTACTCTCTGTCCCATACTCCAATATAATCCAACTGTCGATTTGTTCAGGAGAACTTTGTTCTCTTAACATATCGACAATGTATCAAGCCAGAATACGCGAGAATTGTATGGAGAGGTCTACTTTTTTCACGGCTTTTCCAACTTTGAAGTCAAAAAACACCAACTTAGAGGCTTCGCAGCATATATGTTCCATACACGGATTTACTCAGAATTCGGAGTAGAACATTTCGTGTGTCTGTGTGTGTGTCTGTGTGTGTGTGTGTCTGTGTGTGTGTGTGTCTGTGTGTCCGTCCCCCCCTTATAACTTTTGATCCGCTCAATTTACAGAGCCTAAAATTTCAGAATATATAAACAGTTACAGGCCTACAAAACTTTTATACTCGGAATTTTGAATTTTTGTTTCAGTCAGGGGTTATCAACTTTTGAATTTTTATTTTATTTTTCCATATATCTCAGAAACCATAAACGCTAGAACGCTGAAAATTGGTACAAACATAGACAAATACAAAATCTCAAATTAGTTTTTTCAAAAAAATTCCAGGGTTTCTCAAACATTTTTTATTAAGAAAAATATTTTTTTTATGATAAATTTATGAGTTTAACTGCCTATATTTCCAAAACTTTTACAATTATCGAAAAAAGCCGAAACACCCCAACTAGATAATTTAATTTTCTATAAAAAATATCAGCAATGTAGTAGAAGATCTCAATTTTTTTTTAACAATTTTTTTAAAAATTGAATTTAGTGACGACATCGCTTCATACATTTTGTATGGCAGTCGCCTATACACAATATGTAAGAAGACTTAATAGTTTGATACTTCGACTCCAAACATACATACATACCATCATGCTATTTGCATATTCTGGGTAGGAAAAAGGATCTTCCTCCATACTATCCTATCTTGACATACATACCTACATATGTTGTATAGAAAACAAAATATCTGAAAATATTCAATAATTTGTATCTATGGGTTTATAGTTTGGTACATATTCTTCAACTATACATACTATCGCTATCGACAGTTGGATCTCATGTGTTACATGCAACTAGTCGATAGTATTGATTCTCGATTAGACCATCAGACTATAATGATTTGGTTAACCAAATATAATATTAATTTCCTTACATTGAATGGTTTAGGTACATAATATTATTACATATACGTGACATAACCTAAATATCACCTATCCCACGATGCTCACCTTCTTCAAATAACTATTCATATATACCTACGTATATGTATTCTATACTTATATAAAATATAGCACCTTTTCTTTAACAGGGAAGAAAAATGATCAGGGGGTCAAGTCTGGTTCAACCGGTGAAATCAAAACCCTCGTGATTACCTATATCATGGATATAATTATCATATTGAGTTCTATGATATCTAAAGATATTAAAGAACTCTATATAATAATTATATCCATGATATGGGTAATCGTGAGGGTTTTGATTTCGCCCGATGGACCAGATTTGCCCCCCAGATTGATATAATGTTGGTACCAACATATGTACATAGTATCTCCAGCATCAAAAAAATAACATTTTCATGTGATTTTTTGTATTACACAGGATTCTATCTTTTCCAACTGTCGATTTGTTCAGGAGAACTTTGTTCTCTTAACATATCGACAATGTATCAAGCCAGAATACGCGAGAATTGTATGGAGAGGTCTACTTTTTTCACGGCTTTTCCAACTTTGAAGTCAAAAAACACCAACTTAGAGGCTTCGCAGCATATATGTTCCATACACGGATTTACTCAGAATTCGGAGTAGAACATTTCGTGTCTGTGTGTGTGTGTGTGTGTCTGTGTGTCTGTGTGTGTGTCCGTCCCCCCCTTATAACTTTTGATCCGCTCAATTTACAGAGCCTAAAATTTCAGAATATATAAACAGTTACAGGCCTACAAAACTTTTATACTCGGAATTTTGAATTTTTGTTTCAGTCAGGGGTTATCAACTTTTGAATTTTTATTTTATTTTTCCATATATCTCAGAAACCATAAACGGTAGAACGCTGAAAATTGGTACAAACATAGACAAATACAAAATCTCAAATGAGTTTTTTCAAAAAAATTCCAGGGTTTCTCAAACATTTTTTATTAAGAAAAGTATTTTTTTATGATAAATTTATGAGTTTAACTGCCTATATTTCCAAAACTTTTACAATTATTGAAAAAAGCCGAAACACCCCAACTAGATAATTTAATTTTCTATAAAAAATATTAACATTGTAGGAGAAGATCTCAATTTTTTTTTAACAGTTTTTTTAAAAATTGAATTTACTGACGACATCGCTTCATACATTTTGTATGGCAGTCGCCTATACACAATATGTAAGAAGACTTAATAGTTTGATACTTCATCTCCAAACATACATACATACCATCATGCTATTTGCATATTCTGGGTAGGAAAAAGGATCTTCCTCCATACTATCCTATCTTGACATACATACCTACATATGTTGTATAGAAAACAAAATATCTGAAAATATTCAATAATTTGTATCTATGGGTTTATAGTTTGGTACATATTCTTCAACTATACATACTATCGCTATCGACAGTTGGATCTCATGTGTTACATGCAACTAGTATATAATAAGTTATTTTGTCTATTCATTACATTTTTATTTTTAAATAGGGTCTTACTTACTCAACATATTTAACAGATGAACGAAAGTTTTAAGCACACGAAGTTAATTCTTTAACATTTCTGATTCTTTCATCCATTTTTTTTTGTTGCAATCTTTTCTGAAGTAATGTTAAATACATCGTTGATAAATAAGTCGCCTAAAAATCAATACAAAATACAATATAATTAAAAAATATTCAATGCAATATTGGATAATTTTCTTAACAATGATGTTCATTTTCTTTAATGTCAAAAGTCCACTATCACAACAATTGATCGAATTATAGATGAAGTTTGGCACATGAAAAAAAGGTTAATTTAACTACTTAAATAAATAAAATTTAATTATTTTAATTAAATAAAATACAACTTTGTGTACACCACTTAAAATTATAAATTTTATTCGATTGAATAAAAAATTGTCTACGTGTTACCGGAACAAAGTTCCCTTCCTTGTATTCTCCTGAGGACGGGAACTTTGTTCCCGTAACATATATAGGAATTTTAATTCAATCGAATGAGAGTTATGATTTTAGTGGTATACACAAAGTTGTGTTTAATTTAATTTTTGTAAAATAACATGATACGACAACGACGTAATATACATATCTTGTCATTACTATACAATGTCCTTTTTAATCCAAATTTACCTCAGTATCTCAAAGATAGATTCACTTATCTTTTAAGCCACGGGCGTCTTCTTCGATCTGCTGAACGTGCTTTACTATCTATCCCTATTCATAGTTCTGAATTTTTTAACTCTGCTATGGAATAGCCAAAGTCCTGATATTACGTCGTTTATCTCATTAAACATCTTCAAGAAAAGGCTAAAGCGAAAATATTTATCTGACAATACCTGATTACAATTTTCTCCCCTCTTCCTTTCCATATTCTTTAGTATTCCTATCATTGCTATGAATTGTTCTTATATGCTATCTTTTTTTTTTTACTTTTCGTTGGTTAGAAGAAATTGCCATTAGGCAATAAGCCCGCCAGTGTACTAATTATATGTACAAGAAGATTTAAATAAATAAATAAATATGAAATAATATGTAACATAAATAATGATACGCGTTTATGGGGCTTGATTTATTTTATTACTTTATCAAAAAATATCTTATTAAGCTTAAGTAATTTTATGTAATAGTATAGTTTAAATGAACAAGGTTCTGATGACACTAAAAAGTGTTCTCTATAGTAGTAATTTTTTATGTACACGTTCTTTTGTACTTATCCAAATAAATAAATAAATAAATTATAAAATGGAAAATATCTAAGTATAAATTGAAAGCATACCTGTGAGTATTATTTTATCGGTATATTTTAGCGTCTTGTGATAGACAGGTGTCGGTACGTGTTACACGTCAAATATCATTTTCAACTGTTAACTAAAATTTCTTGAAATTTCATGGACGTATTGTCGATCAAATACATCTAAGAAAAAATAAGGTAAAATAAAAAAAAAATAATACAATACATTGTCATTCACATTGACGCAAAGGAAAGAAAAGAACAATACAATAAAATTATTATATATTATTTTTAAAATAAACGTTATATATTTTTTATTAATTTAAAAATAACAAATAATCTCACCGAGGACTTTCACTGCATTTGAGACAGACTTAACCTACAAATATTTTAGTTGCAAAGGATATAAACAACATACGTATAATTGAAAACACAAGACTAGAACTTACAATATATAAAAATGGATCAAATACCGTCAGTAAATACTCAATCCATAAATAATATATATCTGGTATATATTATTTATGGATTGAGTATTTACTGACAGTATTTGATCCATTTTTATATATTGTAAGTTCTAGTCTTGTGTTTTCAATTATACGTATGTTGTTTATATACGACTCACAAATTATGCCGATTATGCCGATGTGTGCTATTTGGATGCAAATGAAGTGCATCTCAATAAACTTGAACGTCTTCAGAATATATGTATCAGATTCATCTTTGGGTTGAAAAAATTTGATCACATATCATCTTACCGCAATCTTCTTTGTTGGCCCAGGATACGCCAGCGGCGCAATATACACATTTTGTCACTATTGTACAATATTCTCTCGAACCCAAACCTGCCACAGTACCTCAAAAGCAAATTCACTTATTTATCCAACCATGGACTTCCACTCCGATCTGCTGAACGTACAACACTATCCATCCCTATCCATAATACAGAATTTCTCAGCTCTTCGTTCGAAGTACAATCAGCTAGATTATGGAATAGTCTTAGTCCGGATATTGCGTCGTCTTACTCACTTAGTATTTTCAAGAAAAAACTAAAGAAGGAATATTTATCCTTGAACACCTGATCCCGATTTCCTTTCCTGTCCTTACCATATCCTTTTTTCTTGCTATGAATTATTATTATTTTTTTTTTGTTTTAATAGTATTGATGTAAGTGTTATACGTATTTTCATTGATTTCTTTTACTCATATTTATTTGCTGTTGTACATACACAATGTTGTAATACTTCGTAATCTGGTTGGTTGGAAGAAATTGCCTAATGGCAATAAGCCCGCCAGTGTACAATTATATTTGTTTATATTATGTACAAGAAGATGTATAAATAAATAAATAAATAAATAAATAAAATGGACGAAAGGACTACAAAAACTCATCATTGTAACTACAGCAAATTTAGTGGTTAAAATATAACTAGCCACCACCTCGAAACAGGCTTGGCTTGGTGAAGTGGTATGAAAAAACAAGTGTGATCGTATAATATTTATTGTATTTTGGTTTTTGATATTAAAAAAAGATTTTCTTATACCTGCTTTTTTGTTTTTGATTATAAATCCACATTATGAAAATTGGTTGTTCAAGGTGTTTAAACATGGATAAAGAGTATTTTACATTATGTACAGTGCAAACTAAGCACTTTTCCTTATGTAATATGTAAATGAATATCGTTAAATAACCGTACTATGGTAAGTAGGTGCTAATGTATTTTTAAGAGAAAATATATCTTTACCTTAAGATGGCCAGTCAGCCGTAAATACAGCAATTTGTTAGCTTTTGTGACTTAAATAGTTTGATATATTACTTCTGAGACAAATAAGCCGGGTTCGATTCCGAGTGAATTATTATATTTATGAGGGAATACTACATATTAGATGGGTCGATGGCAGAGCGGTTAGTGCGCTGGGTTAGTAATCCAGTGGTCGCGAGTTCAAATCCTGCCTCAACCGATTTCGTTCACCTATAGTACAAACATTTATTTGCTTATTTTAGGGAACGTAGGAAGATGTATATGTACTTCTTTAACAAGGACATATTCATTTAAAAAAAAATGGTTGAGGAGATACAAATTTCAAGAGTGTCGAAATTCAGAACAATTTGGAAATGATAATAATTTAATAAAATAAATCATGGTTGAGAGTTATAACTAATCCTTATAAATTTATATTAAAACAAAATGCGTGGTAGAATAAGGGGGTGTCTATAATTGGGGCTAATGATGAAGTGAAAAAAAAGCACAAAGAACGCTTAATTACCGTTAGAATTCGCTTTGTATAGTTTATATACAAAAAGGTCGCTCTAGAGACCAGGTGGTCAGTGATGAGCGATGTAGGAGCAACCAAGAGATTAAGAGGCTGGTGGACAAGAGATATAAGTGGGGAGATCGAGTGCTTGGTGCAGACCAATCTTAGAATAAATTGTGATCCAGAAATAGAAGGAGTATATTGATTGATAAATTACCATATCCAATCTTTGGTTCTTATTTTATCATTATATTTTGATTTCTCTATTTGTGTCCGTAAATTTCATTTTGTTGTATGTATTTTAATGATATAGTTATGGGACCTTCATCCAGATGATGAATGCTTGTTATGATTGCAAAAAAATCAGAATAAACACGATTGCCCGACAAAGGCTGTAGTAGGGAAAATAAATGGTTTTATCTAAGTGCTTCAGATAACAATAAATTGAACCTTTTATTTTATTGTGATCAAACTTTTAACTATCAACTATTATTTTAAAAAATGAAAATAATAATGATTAAACGCGGCCTTCATGAAATACAAAATAGAAAACTAAGTTACATTTTTAAGGAGCTTAGACACATAATTGACAAAGAAATGATCAAATATGTATATTTTGCTATTGTTCAGACTTTACTTTCTTGCAATGTTGTATGCTGGGGATCTTGTATTAAGACTAATTTGGAACCACTTGATATTGCACAGAAATTCAATATAAAAATTGCTTTCAAAAAGAGTTTCCGATATTCGTTAGATTTATTGTTTAAGGAATGTAATATGATGACTGTAAAACAATTATATTATACGTTGCAAACCTTGTGCAAGTTTTGTACTAGTATTGAAATAGCTAACAGAACCTAACAAAATCGAACCACTACAATGGCATTATCCCTAAACTATATGGCTGTAAATGCAAGAACATTTGGTCAAAATATTAATTTTCTGTTTCAAGCTCCTTTGATGTTTAACAATCTCCCCGAATGCCTTAAAAATAAATTCATTTCCATTGTTCAAAAAAAAAAACAACTCAAAATTTATATACTCACCTGATGTGATTTAAATTAATTTGTATTTTTTTTTCTTATTATATGTTAAAAATATTTTTATTGTGTAGTCACTCTGGAATTTATATCCATGTACCTTGCATTAATTGTACCAGTTGGGTGTACCTTTGTTTTTGATATGGAATAATATTATTGTCACAATAATGATTTAAGGTACCCAACTGCGTATAGTAAATATTTGTGTGGTGGGTGCATGGATGTAGATGTAATGTATAAATATAATATTGTAAATCTCCAACCTCGAAACAGGCGTAGTCCAAGTGAGGTTGGGATAGTATTTATAAATGATTTTATAAGTGTCGAGATGATATAAATAAAAATAAATAAATAAATAAATATGGTGGATCTTTTTACTGAAATAATTTCTATCAGTCTACCATAGCATATTATTTATTGATTAATTATAAATATTTACATTCTAATTAAACATTTTAATTAAAATGGTAAAATAAAATAATGAAAACAGTATAACAAAACATAAACAACTTTTCTTTGATGGTTCGATGATCGTGGTTTTACGCCATTAATGCAATCCATTTAAACCCCAAAATATGTCACGTGAATTTATCTTTTTGAAATGAAATATTCAGAATCCATTAAAAAATGAATATCCATTAACGATGTAAAGAGCGTGTCACTTATGGCGTGCAAATGCAATATGTCACACGTGTTAATCCAAATTTGATTAAATCATTAATCACACTCGAATATTTTTATTATTGCATACGCGCAAACATTGGATTTTTTTCCCTGTCGGGAGTCAAAGATATTTTTTAACAGATTTTTAATCTGTTAAAAAATATCTTTGACTCCCGACAGGGAAAAAAATCCAATGTTTGTGCATATGCAATAATGAAAATATTCGATTACTTACACATTGGTACAAGTAGGTAAATAAGACAAAAATGACCTTATAAGTCTGGCGCAATTCAGGGGTGACTTCTATGCGAAAAATGCATTGTCACCTCAGATATAAGAATTGTAGCTTTCATTATTTACAAAAAACCAATTCTCTCAATAGATGGCGTTACAACAAAATAAATTAAAAATAATAAGATTGTTGTTGATAATTTCACCCATAGATGGCTGTAGTAAAAATTCCTTATTTTCAAGCGAAAAGAATTTCAGTATTACAATATATAGAACTTTCAAAATTGAATTGATAGGGATCTCATTAAAAAGGCATAATTGGTGAACGTTGCGCAAGCGCATAAAGTGATCACGTAAACCAGCTCATGACAGGTCGTAGGCCCTGTAGGTGCCTTGTTTTCCCGGTTCTCCTACAATAAATATTCCAACTTCGTCTCTATTGAGATAATTAAAAATCTGTTAAAAAATTAATCACACTTTTGAAGCAAAAGTGATACATTACATTAATTCCCGTTCAGTGTTGAAATTCTCTTTCTCTAAATATATTTATTTATTTATTTAAATATTTGTTACAAGAAGAGGTATGGTAATAATAAAAAAATACATCAAGCATCTCCAAGCATGCCCAATGGCTCCAGCGGGCCTATTCCGGTTCTATTATCGCAGCAATATACACAAGTTTTTACGGTACATGCCTTTCTTATAGCTGATCGTTATTCCGTTTTCCGCGGACACTAGCCAGCGTAAACTTCCGCGCATTATGCCGAGAAAACCTTCGTTCGCCGTTCGTAACGCGGTATTTTGATTGGAGCGAAAGACGTATGGCATATGACAGGTGAATTTATTCGCAATGTTTTATGCGGCATATCGAGGTGGTGTTAAGTTTTGTGTAAAGACATAAAGCGAAGCGTGCACACATTCGTTCGTTTCACAGATTATAGTTATGAATGACAGCTTCTGATACGTAACTTTTTCTTCTTTACATTCTGTGATACGTAAAGATTAGCGGAAGTTATTGCAAAATATTACTCATGAATGGGAATAAGGCCCCTGGGAAGTTCACATTAAACGAGCCCACCTAGAGGACGCAACAAACGAGTTTGTGGCCTTCTAGGAGCGGATGGACATTTACTTGGACAGTTACGTGTTGTCCGATACGACAAGATGAACAACAATAAGATATATAAAATAAAAATAAAGATATATAAAAAAAAGGAATAAAAATTAAACAAGGAATTAAAAATTATAAAATAATTAAAAATAATAATTTATTATATTAATTAAAAATTAAAATTATATAAGGAATTAAAATTAAACGCGGAATTTTTCAGGGAGATTCATTGAGTCCACTTTGGTTTTGTTTAGCTCTTAATCCGCTTTACAAAATGTTAAATGAATCTAAGTATGGAATAAAAATTAACGGTCATCCACGGTCTCATATTAAAATTTCGCACTTAATATATATGGATGATATAAAAGTATATGCTAAATCTGATTCAGAATTGGAAAAAATGATTAGGATAATAAAAGCATTTTCAGATGATATTAGAATGTCTTTCGGTTTAGATAAATGTAAAACTTTACATGTCGAAAAGGGTAAAATACTAGAAATGGGTGGTGATATTCAAAGAAATTTTCAAATAGATAGTTTGAAAGGGTTGGAGGTTTATAAATATCTAGGTTATCCGCAGTCTAACAAATTAGACCACACGAAAATAAAATTTGATATTAACATAACATTTAAAGATAGAATTACGAAAATATTAAAATGCAATCTGTCAGCTAAAAACTTAACTAAAGCTATTAATACTTGGGCAATACCGATATTGACATATTCTTTTGGAATTATTAAATGGTCAAAAACAGATTTAGATAGTTTAGAAAGAACAATTAGAACGCGTTTAACTAAATTTCGTTGTCATCATCCTAATTCCGCGATTGAACGAATCAATTTGCCTAGGAATTTAGGAGGTAGGGGTATAATAAAAATAACATCGTTACATAATAATCAAATTGAATCGCTAAAAACTTTCTTTCACAAAAAATCTGATAGTTCTTTAATGCATAAAGTAATCTGTGAGGCGGACAAAAATTTAACAACATTAAATTTAAATTACAAGAATGCCAATAACAATATTATAAATATAAATGACGACCTTCTAAATTCGTGGCTAAATAAAATAATTCATTCTATACATCCAAAATTTCTCAACCAACCTTATGTTGACAAAATTTGGTCAAACAAATGGTTGAGTATTGGTGATTTGGACGCGGATTTAGAAGGTTTTATAATAGCAATTCAGGATAGAGTAATAAAAACTAAAAATTATCAAAAATATATAATAAAAGACATAAATGTAGATGATGATAGTTGTAGGAAATGTTTGGCTTTTCCGGAAACAATCGATCATATAATATCGGGCTGTTCTTTTCTCGCGCAATCAGAATATACATTTAGACATAACCAAGTAGCAAAAATAATACATCAAAATTTAGCTATTAAATATAAATTAATTGACGCGATAAACATAAAACCATATTATGAATATGATCCGATTTCATTTTTAGAAAATAATAATATTTCGCTTTATTACGATAAAACAATATTAACTGACCGGTCAATTCAACATAACAGACCCGATTTAATAATACATGATAAAATTAAAAAAATAACATATATTTGCGACGTGGCTATTCCAAATTCTAGTAATATTATTAAAACTTTTGATGAAAAAATTAGAAAATACACCGCTTTAGGTAATGAGATTAAAAGACTTTGGCATTCTCGTAAAATAATAATATTACCGTTCATTATTTCAGCCACTGGCATTATTCCAAAATCGTTAATCCGTAATTTAGAAATTATAGATTTATCGAAAAATTTAATAATAAAAATGCAAAAAACGGTAATTATGAATACATGTAGAATCGTTAAAGATTTTTTAAACGTTAATATTCGGGAATCAGTAGGGTTGTTAGGTAGTATAGAGACCTCCTCAGAGCCTAATCCTTTGATATGTTAAGTATCTGGATGGGTGAACTATTCCCAATTGAAAGCTTGATGATGCGTTTGTTGCATTTTATTTTGCTCTTTTAAATAATTTACAATTTACGCATTGATCTGCTAATTCTTTTGAGGAAGTGTATAATGGTAATAATAATAATTGAGTGTTATTATTTGTAGTGCTTAATTGTTATTAATATCATTAGTAAATCGGCCAGCGCCGTAAAAAAAAAAACATTTGAAACAAAGATAAAATCGACCATCTCTTACGTTATTCAGCCAGTTAATGTGAATAAATGGAATGTTTCACTAGGTTCTGAGTTTTTTTTTCTTTTACAGGAATTTCTCATACAACAGACTGCCGTGGCGCAGTTATTTTTGTTGTATTGATAATTTTGTTTTGAGCAGATTTTTGTTTCTAAGTATCTGAAGCTAATTGGCTTGCTTCACAGACGAATCATTAAATGATTAGTTGCATGTTAAACATGAGATGCAACTGAAACATGAAATCAAGATAATTATATTAATTTATGTCGAAAAGTATCGAGTCAAGATACGTGAGATTTGTATGGCCAGGTCTATATTTTTCATGTTTTTTTAATTCAAAAAACACCAACTTAGAGGCTTAGCAGCTTTTGTGTGTGTGAGTGTGTGTGCGTTCGTGCGTGCGAGGTGTGTATGGATTAATACTGTCGATTCATTAAGATAAATAAATTCTCTTGATCGTATCGACAGTTGGATTTGAGAAATGCAAATATAAAAATATTGAATCATTCGTATAATGGAGTGATGTAATTTATGCCGTTCAAAAAATACAGTATTTTGCACAAGAGTATTGAAAAAAAAATACATATTTTCCGAATTGCTTTGTCTTCTGAAAACGCGTTAGTAAATACTTTGTATGCAATCACTAAATGCAAAATAGTCTGAAGTGTTGTATTATGCATTTCCCCTGCAGTCGCCCAATAAACTTCAATGCTTGCCAATTTTTAAGAGGATGCTCAACGTAATGAATTGGCCAATGGAGTGGTTCTTCAGAAAGGAATATAGATGAATATCTCATTGCATGCAAAGTGGAATAAAATTTAATGAGCTTTAACGGCATACTAAGTGTTTACCGAAGACACTGAGGCCCGAATTTATAAAACGTACTAAGAATTTTCTCAATGCGAAGCATGACAAATTCCATACATTTCGGTGTTCTAAGTATTGACTTTAGCACTGAGAATGGTTTATAAATACAGCCCTGAGTAACGAAGATTTAAGTGATTTTAAATTATATGTAACAAATTTATTTTAAAAGGTATTGATTAATGGCTCCCCTTGACTGAAAACACAGCGATGAAATTTAATAAACAACCCATATAGAGGTTGAAGCTCAATTTTTGGTGGCGTATTTTTTTTCTTGCCCGTAAATTTGCCCATCATTCATGGAGTGATCTAGAACTCAACCCAGAGTACTCTTCTAGACGCTCGGCATCTTGTTGCTGTCGCTGGTCATCTTGTTCCGTCGGCAGACTGACATATTTATTTCTTCCCGTTACGAGGACTTCAATTTTTTCTTTGTGGATTATTCCAGATTATTGGGCCACGCAATTCCTTACTGGACACGACAGTTTCAAAAGTTATCTTTTTCGTTTTCGATTATCCAATTCGTCTTCATGTCAGCGTTGTGATCAGACTTCTGAGCATAACCTATGGGTATGAACTAGCTTCTCCGTATCAACATTCCGACGAGTACTCTATAATGATATCCGAGGGAATTTCTTGTAACCACAAAGAGCAACTTCAGGGTTTTCAAGGCTTTTTGTCAAAGATTTGGTTCACTCAAATTTTTACTTTCAGTGAACACTGAGCCTGCTGTTCCCTTATAATAGGCTCTCCTTGGCACTTTAAGTGTCTAAGGTCTTAAAATTTTGAATTTTGCAAGGGGTCATTATTTTCCCCAATAACAGGTAATAATTAGTTGACAAAGCGAAATATCGAATTAATTAAATAACGAATCGAATAAAAACTTATATATTTTTATGGTTTCGTCATGGATCCCATCATCAGATCTTGACCAAATTGAAATAAAACCAATCGGAAGTCACTCCCTTCGAAGAGTTTGGAAAACGTGGTAAAAAATTATCGCTGAACATACATAAAAAATCATGTTGAATTGATTACCTCCTCCGTTTTTTTGGAGTCTGTTTTTGGCAAAGAATAGCGTGTGTGTTTGCCTGAATTATGTACTTCGTCTTACCGTGAGTTGAGATCTTTTGCACTTAAATAAACGATTTCCAAGAAATGCTCAAAAATCTATTTCAAATCTTTAAAAATTATTCAAAACTTTCATTTAAATATAAGCAAATTAAATGAAATTTGTCTAGAAAAATATCATTTAATGATTCGGCGGACATTTTGTAATATAAAAGTAGCTATAAACCACTTATTTTTGTGAGTCACTTATGACATGTTTCGAAAGCGCTGTCCTTTCAACGACCAGCAAGTCGAGTGCGTGTTGTCGATGGAAGGACAGGGCTTCCGAGGAATATTTTTAGTATAAATATTATAAGTATGTAGGTACGTAAATATAAAAACGAAACATTTGTTTGTTTGTGTCAATAACATAGTTACAACATGATTTTCTTTAAATAATGACGTAAGACAGGGGTGCGTGTTGTCACCAAGGCTCTTCAATTTGTGCATTGATTCTTTGATCCCTAAGGGATTTAACTGAGTACTGTAACAGTGCATGATCTGATGTATGCAGACGATGAAGTTATGTTAGCAGAAAGTATGGAAGGGTTACAACATTGTATATGTTTGCTATATGAAGGATGCATAGAGAACGGACTGAGGACGAATGCCAGCAAATCAAAGGTTATGGTCTTCGAAAAGAGTGAAATCAGAACAGCGTGTCAAATAAAAGTAGACAAAGAATGGCTCGAGCAAGTCGACCAATATATCAATCTGGGAAGCGTGTTCTAACGGAATGGTCGGCTTGATAAGGATATCGAAAGAAAGAAGAGTTATGGCAGAAAATGCGTGAAATGGAGTGAATGAAGCACATAGAACTGCTATGAAACAAAATATCAAAGGATACCAATGTTGCCATTCATAATACAATCGCAGTACCAACCTTGACGTATGCTAGTGAAACCTGGACATGGCAGAAGGCGCACGAAAGCAGAATAAATGCAGTTGTAATGAAATCGCTAAGACAAATTTGTAATCGAACGATGCATGACAAGGTACGAAACAAGGACACAAAGAAAGATGTAATCAATAGAATGAAAGTAAAAACATTGAGATGGTTTGGCCATTTGGAAAGAATGAATGAGGATCGCTTCACGAAGAAAATATACAAGGCGGACAGGAATGGAATAAGAGGTCGGGGTCGCCTAAGAAAAGGATGACATGGCAACGTAAACGATATTCAGAAAGGTGGAAATGTATGAATGTTAAATGTGTGCCAAGATAGAAAAATTAGAGTGTTAGGTTCTCTCTGCCTACCCCGTCAGAGATTTGGCATGATGGGATGTATGTAGGTAAATTTAGATATTAATTAATCCGTTCAAGCGTTTTAGTATGGCATTATTTTTTTTTAAATTTATTTATTCAATAAAACAATATAATATATAACAATTATTTGAATATGTAGACTGTTTTTTTTTCTTCTCTTTCTCAAAAAATATAATAATATGTTAATATTCTTACTTTGTTTAAGAATATTTCGACATTACTGCTTTTTTGGTCTTTAATTATTTCACAGTAAATAAACATGGATATTTGATACGGTCATTATTTATTTTGCCAACATAAATAAAATATATTCATCATTGTTCATCTATAATAATCTCTCGTCTCATCATAAAAAAATACTAACCGTCGAATTCTACCGGTTTTAATAAATATGTGATATTAATTTCATCATATAAATTTTGGAGCTCGTAATATCTGTTAGAGGTCACACTCATTAAAACATGACCTCAAAGTCACACAAAACAAATACAAACAAAATAATTAGAAGGAAGGGTGAATTCATTTAGAAGCAGAATCATATAACAAACTTCCAACCAAAATGTATTAAGAATGACGGAGAATAAATTGGATCATACGCGAATATATTATATAGAGTATCCAGTCTTCATTCTATTTTATGATCGAAACAAAGAGCTTGTTTGAAAAAAGAAAATCTTATCAGAATAGTATCGCGTAAGGATAATGAATATTGATACTTTCATGAAAATTGGCTGTAGAGAATACAAAATAATGATATCAGACGAAAAATAAACAGTTTACTTGACCTTAATGTAGAGAACAAGACATGTATGTGAAGCGACATGATCAGAATCAATATGTCTTAATATAAACCTTTGTACAAGATATTAAATATCATGACGTTATGTTGCATACATCTATGTAGACTATACAATGATTATATTATTAACATAGAAATATGTCTTCTATATATGTGGCATTAGAAAAACATCTTAAGCTGAGATCGTCTAGATTCCAAATCTTAAGAGCCACTAATAATGCGACTTACAATGACTTCGGCAGAAACTAAAAAAGTCACCCAAGTAACAATTACATATATGGACCAAGTGATTAGAGATGTGCGCTGTGGCAGCAAACAGAGATGTGTGGAGAGATGGAGTTCTTGATGAAAACCAATACTAGGACTGTAACCACGAAGAAGTATATATTCAAAGAATCTCATATGGTCATATCTAGAAACATTTAGAAAATAATTTTAGACTATTTTTTTTCGTTTAGTTAACAATTGAACAACAGCGTCCTGGGAATGATCTTAAGCTACGACTAAGCTATGCTAACATGCAAATTTATCTTATTTATTTTTTGCAAGTGCAAGTTAAACTCATTGAAACTTTTAAAATATTAAATATATATTTATGCGTAGAAAGACTCATGCTTAGATGGCTGGACTGGGCGGAGAGGTACCTGATTAGCCTAGGAGTAAAAACAAGAGAGGAAAAGCCGTTGACAGAGGGGAATTGCAGCGTTTTTGTGGAAGCCAAGACTCACCAAGGGTTGTAGTGCCAGTGATCATCATTATTATATATATGTACATATTAATAATATGATGACACATAGATTTACATGTACCTATAAATCATGATAAGAGAAAGAACCAAAGTAGCAGATGTAGCGGAAAGGGTCGCTGGTCTTAAGTGGAGCTGGGCTGGGCATATTGCCAGACGCCAGGATTCACGATGGACCAAAAATATAGTAGAATAGTGACCGAGAACAAGCCGAAGAGGTGTCAGCAGACCCCAGGCAAGGTGGTATGATGACATCAAGAAATGCGCCGGAGGGAGATGGATGCAGTGTGCCCAAGACAGGGAGTTGTGGAGATTCAAGGGGGAGGCCTATGCCCAAGAATGGAAAAAAACAGGCTGGAGTAGAAGAAGATAAATGAATATATCATGATAATATAGTTATATAGCTAATAATTTATGTATAGAGTGGATATTTATGTAAGCTAATTACTATTCTGTATTTAATTTTTATTACATACAATTTGAAAAATAAATAGATAAAAATAATGGGAATAAAAGCTGTTCTTCATTGATTAGAGAATGTTTTTCTAAACTTCAATTCCTTATTTTCCAGACATTATTGAAAATGATTTTATAACTGTAAATTTCTAATGAAAATTGAAAGTTGATAAGGTACATCCGATAAACCGAATTCTTAAATTATATCAATCAGGTGCCAAACACGAGTTTAAACCATACATTGCTACACCCACCTATTGTAAAGACTTGATAGATGTTTCGATCGAGTTGTGAAACACCCCACGGACGTGCTTAATAAAACTTCTCTGTTTCAAGATTCCGTATTTGTTATTATTTTGTTAAGAAACATCTTAGAATCTAACGATGCTTGGAAAGTTTTCACCAACATATCCCGGACTAATTGTATTGCGATGTCAATTAGATTATGTCGGAGATATCAAGCAACCTACTGCTGTTAATTGAATAAATCATTAGTTAATAATATTAAAGAATGGATCTTTGTAGAATCATAGGCAGGAGAGCATTCATTACATGATTGAATGGTGCAACATCACTGGGCGCAGATAAATTTGAAGAGATGCCATAATATTTTTATTCAAACGATGTTTAGATATTTTTATTTGTTGCTATGATAGCATTCTGTCATTATTGTACAATATTTTCTCAAATTGAAACTTGCCACGGTACCTCAAAAAAAATCACTTATTATCACTTAAAAAGCTAAAGAAGAAATATTTACACCTAAACACCTGATACTAATTTCATATCTCATGATGTTTGGTTCATAAGTGAACAATTAAATAAAAAAAGTATTCAATTTTACAAAATAATATAAAATTTAATTGCTTTTTTATGTCTTTGTACACAATAATATACAATATTAATATTAAAAATTGACATGCAACCTGTTTGTTTTCCGAGAATAAATACAAAATTAATAAATAAAAATTATTTAAATATATATTGGACACAGAATACCTTATTGCCATTTAGTAATTTTTCTAAGAAAACGAATACAAATTCAAATGGCAAAATATGCTATAGCAAAAAGATTGATACCAACGAAAAACAAACGGATTAGTTTGAAAAGATTTGATACACGAAACCACAAATAAAAAATAGAGCAATTTCTTTAAAAAAAACTAAAAAGAAATTATATAGAAACAACTACATAGAAATTCTATAAAAAACTACAATTTCTATTAAAAAAACATATATATTCAACAGTGCGTTCACGTTCTTAAAATCGGTATAGTATTTTCACCTTTATTCATTGATTTTTTCACTCATTAGTAGTAAAATATACTAAACCAAGTGACATTATTTTCCCAATACATTCCCTAAACTACAGAAATCTTCAATAAAGAAGACCCTATAAGATACATATATTATGCCATTTATAAGACAATAAATGCACCGGGCATTGACAGTTCTACATACCGGCCTGACTGTAGATGTATTGCATAGTACACAATTCACACATCTCTCCCGAGATTACATGTAATAATATGCGAATAATCTTGATCCACTAAGATATTGATACGATTTGGTGTATGTAATTATATTGAAAGCTTTGTCAATCAACTCATGTCAACGACAAAGGCATGTGAGATAGCTTTGAAGTACCAACATAGGTACATAGACAATGCAGACAATGGAACAAATACTGGAGCGCCTTAAAAACAAAGAAGCAAAGTATTTTTCTTAATAAAGATATTAATTGTATCAGAATACAATACATTGTGAAAAAACAAAGATATCACAAGTTTGTCAGAGATTTGTTGATATTTCTTCTTCTGCTTTCAAAAGATCTGCGATCTGATATATAAGATTTTCGTATTAAAATCGAATATTTTTCAACGATTTCAAATACGGAGAGGTAATCAATTCGACATGATTATTATGTTATTTATTTATTCAAGCATTTACATATAAGTTTACATACATACGCATTTATACATAAGCGTTTTTTTTTCTTCGATACCTATTATTTCGTTACTTTTAACCGTCATTCATACATATGTATTTCTGGTATTGTATCGATGCTAATATTCAACGTGAGATTGGTAAATTATTGTTGAATATCGAGAATATTGTATCGATGTTAATATTCAACGTGAGATTGGTAAATTATTGTTGAATATCGAGAATATTGTATGGATATTAATATTCAACGTGAGATTGGTAAATTATTTTTGAATATCGAGGATATTGTATCGATGTTAATATTCAACGTGAGATTGGCAAATATTGTTGAATATCATGAATGTTGTATTATATAATATGCTTTTAAAGTTCAAAATTTATTCTAAATATTATTTTTAGTTTGAAAATATTTGTACGGTTTTGATTCTCGGGCGACGTGTCGTAGATTCTGGGGATCTATGTGCATTGACTGAATATATGTGAGGCATACTATGCGAGGAATTACATGGTAAGCAGCGTTCTTTAGATGGAATTTTCCACACTGTCATATCCTTATCTTTGTCAGTTTCTATTCCTAATAGATAGTTTTTTTTAATTTGTGCAGTTAATAAATAAAAAAAACACAAGATATCCACAAACACTACATGAATAGAAAGCATATCACGATGACTCTTATTCACCTTTCTAATCTGTATAAAATATTTTAGTTTTACATAGTTTGGTTTCTTTTAAAAATGTAAATATAACCTATATGTCTCTGTCTTCTGTGAAATATTACAATAATATGAACGTTGCTAGCCCTAAAACAGGTATTCCTAGATGGGCAGTAGTGTGCTAAAAAAATTGACTAATTTTTAACATCTCAATAGAGAAGTTAGAATATTATAGGAGAACCCATACCGTTCCATACCGTATAATACAAAAGGTCAAACTATTGCCTGTGTTACCTGTCGGTGCAATACCACAGCTTGTTATTAATAATCCATCATGCGACTACAACTATACGCAATTCAAATAAAAGATACAAAAATAAATAATAACGTTAATGAATATATTTTTTAACAAACTTTATATCTCAATAGACGCGAAGTAGAAATCTAAGTATATTCAGGAAATCAGACAATGACATATCTTGCAATCTTGTCATCGGTTGGTTCACATTATTTAATTATTTATTTTCTTTGGGAAGCTACAGTTTCATGATATGTACAATATTATTTTTACAGTGTAAGAGCCAAAAAAATTGAATATTGCTACAGGTAGTCCAACTTTCGATTTGTTCAAGAGAACTTTGTTCTCTTAACAAGTATCATGCCAGGGTACGCGAGATTGTTAGCACGGTCTATATTTTTCGCGGCTTTTTCAACGTTGAAGTCAAAAATCACCAACTTTGAGGCATCGCAGCATATAATAAATTCTATTTACGGATTAACTCGGGATTCAGAGTAGAACATTTAGTGTGTCTGTGTGTCTGTCTGACTTAATAGTTTGATACTTAATCTCCAAACATACATACATACTATCATGCTGATTTCATATTCTGGGTAGGAAAAAAGGACTGACCTCCATACTATCCTATCATGATATACATACCTACATGTGTTGTATAGAAAACAAAATATCCTAAAATATTCAATAATTTGGATTTATAAGTTTATGGTTTGATACTTATTATTCAACTATACATACTATCGCTATCGACAGTTGGATCTCATGTGCTATATGCAACTAGTAATAAGTAGACAAATAAATTCTCCCGATGTACATTTTAACAAAGCTTTAGAAGTATACATTGAAAAAAGAACCTTAATGAAAAAAAATTAGCATTCGTCCCAAAAAGTAATAATGCGATTTGAAAACACAAAGGAAACAAAAAGTGGTGTTGAGGGAAATCTCCAAAATCCATTTTTCACCCGGCAAAATCTAACAGAATATAATTTTTAATTAAATGTTTTCTTTTATATACAGTCATCCTCCTTATCATTGGAATTCCCAAAAGAGATGTTTACATTATGAAAATCTCCGAGTGGTTTTTGCTCCTAACTCGGTTAAAATGTTTCACAAAGAAAACAGCTAAGTGACCGGTCTACCTCGAAAAATATTTTTTTTGAACAATCTTATTATTTATTAATTTATCTTTATGTACACATCACACTGGCGGGCTTATTGCCATTAGGAAATTTCTACTAACCAACCAGATTATAAAGTTAGAAAAATGGAATATATACAGATGTAAAAAGCATGATCGATAGTGAAAACAGAAAAGAAAAACAATTCATCGCGATAAAAAAGTTCATAGCTTTGGTTTGGGATAGGAAAAGTAGAGGAAATTTGTATCAGGTTGTAAGGGAAAATTTTGGGTTTCGGGTATTATCATTTTCTTATGTTTATCTAATATCATCAGACGTAAAGAATAAAGATAGATTGGTTAGATATTATTATTTTTTTATTATTTTATTGGTTGGATAAATTACTTAGGCTGAGATGGGCTGGACATGTACAACGAATCCCAATATCACGGGTGCCAAAACGAATCATGACTGGACACCTGGGTGGGAGAAGTTGAGTAGGAAGATCAAGACTGAGGTGAAAAGATGAGGTCAGAAAGGATACGGCTCAACTTCTTCAGGAGAGGAGCTGGAAAGTGGCAGCAGAGGACAGGATGGGATGGAGGCGAAAGTTAACGGAGGCCAAGGCTCGATTTGGGCTGTAGCGCCATCAAAGAAGAAGAAGAAGGTTATATATTTATTCATTTATATTTTACTTCATGTAGATTATTATGTGTACAATTAATGCGTCACTTCCTCAGGAAAGGGATAGATGACAACTTTTCCAGGAGTAAAATCAGTCACTTTGAAATATATTTTAAAAAAGGTTCAAATAATTGTGAACCAATGAAATTATACACACATACATACCATCACGCCATTTCTCTATTTGGGGTAGGCAGAGAGAACCGAACGCCAGACTCCTCTCTCTTGACATACATTCCTCGCTTCATTCACGTCCATACATCGTCTCATACACGCTCTTCTATTATTCTTACTTCTAACATCACCATCTTTCAAAATCCCATTTATGTGATCGTGCCAACTTTTTCTTGGCCGACCTCTACTTTTCGTTCCTCTTTTATCAGCCTTTTATACTTTTTTTGTCAGACGGTCATCACTCATTCTTTCTATGTGGCCGAACCACCTTAGGGCATTTATTTTCATCTTACTTACGATATTTCTTTCAATCATACATTCTCGAAATTATAACTATTCATGAAATTATAACTACTATAAATAATTCATTTCAATAATTCACCACAATATTTTAGTGAAATTGTTATATTCTTGTCAAATCACGGTCTGCCCCTTCGATCTGCTGATCGTACCACACTAGCTTTTCCCATTCATATAACTGAATTACTCAGTTCCTTTTTTGATGTAAATTCAGCAAAACTATTAGTAACACCTTAAGTAATTATATTATTACGTCTCAATTATTTCAACATAAAAAAAGGACTTTAGTTGTTATATCTGTCTAATAGTTCTTAATTGAGAGAGGTTGGGGAAGGAGTGTCAATTGAGACAAAAAGTTGTCATCCATCCCTTTCCTGAGAAAGACGCGGTCACATTGAAACCTGTCGTATTCGTTATAGTTCATGAATATAATTATTTTGATTATTGTTTGTTTGTTGGCATGAAGTGACAATAAAATATAGTATTTTTGAAAAGAAATCTTGTCGTTATGTTTGAGTCGATGCCTGTGTATGTCTATTGGTTTTAAAATAATGAAACAAATCCTTCTATAAAGACTCATTATAATATTTCATAGACAATACGGAATGCGATAAAACAAAAAAAGTGTTGGTAAACTCGAGATTTCTTTATTGGGTTACGTTGTAGGGAAGGATGAAGTGTGCCAAGAGTGTTGAGAGATCACGTAAATTTTCTATAAATTAGTCCTATGCCCTGAATACTCTTTAATCTGTAGTAGAGAATGTAATGAAAATGTTATTTTGAAATGTTGAAAGTTACTGAATGCATTTTACTGAAGAATGCAAAGCTATAAAAAAGTTATCAAAATATGTTATAATTAGCTACAAAGTTTATAACCTCAATATATAAAAATCTCATGTCACGATGTCCGTACACTCTAATCTCCGAAACTGCCCAACCGATTGCGATGAAATTTTCTAAATTATTTGTAAGGTTGGTTCCGGATGAAAGATATGATTGTTTTCGACCCGATAGGTGACGCTGTTATCGAGATTCAAAATAATGATTTTTATTTTTTCAACGATTTTTTACTCCCTACACCCTTTCCCCAAGAATTTTTATAAGAAAAAAGCTCGTAATTCATTTTTAAGTTGTGTAATCTTTTAATAGATGGCAGTGTTAACAAATCATCAGAACAACATCAGAGGTCTACATATTATAAAATGCGATATGTGGCAGAACAACGTCTGCCAGGGCCCACTAGTTTAATATATCGCTCGTTTGCGAGAACAACGAAATAAGTCAAAAATCCGATTTTTGAGTTAATAATGCAGAAATGTTGTGTTTATCAATCTTCATTTTTTGAATATTTATTTATTTATTTTATAAATATACAAAATATCATAATATATGCTATGGCCATCTAACTAGGAAATTCCTGTTTTAAGATGGCCATATTATTTGCGTACATACAATTATATATATTAGTGCCGTATTTTTACAACAATCACAAAAAACAAAGAATATAGAAAACAGAAAGAATAGAAAAGAAAGTATTAAAAAAATATAAAAATAAAAGTATTTTTTCACAATATACAAAATAAAAATGAAGAAACAGAAGATAGAAAGGCTTTAACAATATATGGGCAGGTATAAACATATTCCTATTATACGAGTTTCAAAAAAATAATTTTTTTTTTCTTTCTTTCCTTTCTTTTTCCTTTCCTTTCTTTTATAAAATTAAAAAAAGATGATAATATGATAATAAACAGTTACAAATTTCTTCAAAAAACAAAAATATAAAATAAAAATAAGAATACACAGTCAAGAACAGAGCTAATATCAACAAAGCAAGCAGTATGAAGTCTAGCTCAGGATGTGAGTGACCACTCTTTCTGACAGTTCACGGCCTGCAGACAGGAGCCATATCCTGTTTTTTTTTAACAATTCAGATTTGAGTGTTTTTAGATTAGTATGTAGGTAGTGAATTGTAGATTTTAGGACCTAGAAAAACAAGATGTCTTTGTCCGAATGCAGAATTCATTTTCCGTGTTTTTAAGAATATGTTCTCGTTTAGTCTTGTTTTATAATATGTAGTTCAGTCTGGTATCTTGAAACAGTTTCGTCTCCAATTCTCAGTACAATATCTCTATAATATTGATAAACACAACATTTCTGCATTATTAACTCAAAAATCGGATTTTTAAACTTACGTCGTTATTCTCGCGAACGAGCGATATGTAAATTATTCAATTAAATGATCAAACATTCAATAGTGGAGTAAAAATTGTTTTATTTTCTCTGATTATTTGGTAAAAAGAACTTTCATTTTTGTACATACACTAAAATCTGTTTTTATTTTGTGGTTTATTTGCAAAAATAAATTTTTAATCCAAAGCGACAGCGAATGTAATTCAACATGTCGACAGTTTGGAAGCTTTTTCGTGTATTTAATTAGTATCACTAACAATTTTTCAAGTGTATATATTATGCTGTATGCGAAGTTGGTTCCATGCCACCTGTAATATTGCGTGACAAATGTTAATTGTACATTGTTCGGAGAAATAAAATAAATTATTAAAATAATTACGGGAGCACTTAGAAATTATACGTAATAAAAATTTGAACAGAAAATGCAGAGGAATTAATAACTCTATAGTAACAACCCAATGTTAATTTGAGTCAATTTTCACACAAATAATAAGTTATATGAAATAAAGATAAGAAAAATGTGTGCATGTGAAAAAAAATAAATGAACTTTAATGTTGATTTAATAATCCATTAGGTGTTTTTCAACGGCCGAAAATTCACATAACATGCATCACCAGTTGCATGTTACACATGAGATCCAAGTGTCGATGCCGATAGAATGTGTAGATAGTTGAAGAATACGTACCTACCAAACGATAAACTCTTAAATTCAAATTATTCAATATTTCAAGATATTCGGTTCTCTATAAAAAATATGTATGTCAAGATGGGAAAGTGTGGAGGTGAGTCCTTTTTTCCTTCCCCGAATAGTATGTTAACAATTATATGTGTACCTACATGTACGGAGATAAAGTGTCAAATTATTGACAGTCCCCGTAGATATTGTGTATTTTGCCATACAAATTGTATGAAACGATGTCGTCCCTAAATACCTAAATTAATTTTTTTTAAAAAAGTTGAAATAATTTGAGATGCAGTACTATAATGTTCATAATTTTTAAAGAAAATAAAATGATCTATTTGTGTTTTTTCGATGTTTATTTCAATCTTTAAATATAGGTAGTTAAACACAAGTCCTTGTTAAACAAGTACAAACATATCTTCCTACGTTCCCTAAAATAAGCATCAATGCTTGTGCTGTAGGTGAACGAAATCGGTCGAGACAGGATTCGAGCTCGCGACCACTGAATTACTAGCCCAGCGCGCTAACCGCTCTGCCATCGAACCATCTAAATTATTCAATAAGAAGGCACAGTTGGTGAACGTTGCGCAAGAGTATAAAGTGATCACGTAAACCAGTCGATGACAGGTCGTAAGCCCTGTAGGTGCCTTGAGGTTTTTGGTTCTTCGTAAATAATCCAACATCGTCTCTATTGCGACGTTGAAAAATTGTCAAAAATATGAAATTGGGGCGATTAATTAGGCTTATATCCTCTACCTAAAGTGATAATGAAAGTGTGTGTATGAATGTTTTTGGCTAGTAAACTGTTATTTGTTTTAATATTATGTTGATGGAATCCTTTTTTTGGCTCTAACACTGTAAAAATAATATTGTATCATTAAACTGAAAATTAGCTGTTGCTGATGGCAAAGTTGCAAGTCATGTCATTTCCTGAATATACCTAGATTTCTACTTCGTCTCTATTAATATATAAAATTTGTTAAAAAATATATTCATGAACGTTATTATTTATTTTTGCATCTTTATTTTGAATTACGTATAGTTGTAGTCGCATGATGGATCATTAATAACAAGCTGTGATATTGGTAACACAGGCAATAGTTTGACCTTTCGTGTTATATGGTATGGAAGTTTCTACTATGTATGGTTCTTTTTGTAGATATAGGAAATCTTAGCGTTGGTGGTAACTCATTCATTTTGATACATTGTGAAATTTTAACTCCCATTCTTTGATCAATGGTGTTTTTCAAAATTATAATAATAATTTATAAAGCTCCGTTAAGTGATACAAGATCACTTCAATGGCGCTGTAGCTTATTTGATGGCTCTACGAAACAATGCAGTCTTAAGAAGTCTATAGAAGGTGTCAATGCTCTGAGCTCCACGTATGCCAAAGGGAAATTTATTCCATTTTTACGGATCATTCCCATTGAAACTACGATCATAGTAAACCACCTCTGACTCTGTTCAATCTTTTGGTTTTTATCCAATTGGTACAGTGTGATCCAGATGATCTCAATGTAAGCTGTCTTTCTGATGGAACATTCTTTTGACACAGTTCTTGAATGTAGTGCGTTCGGAGCCTTCAACTCTATCAGGTATACCAAATAATCTACTCGTTCTGGACTTTGTAACCAGTGTAGTTCGTTAAGAGGAGGTATTATGTGACATCTTTGTCAGCTCCATATATCAACCTCGCAGCTGCGTTGAATACTATTTGTAATCTATCGAAATGATACTTGGGCAATCTCGCATAAATAGGATTACAGTGATCCAGCCTTAACACAACAAATGACAAGAATTTAGACTTGATCATGGGATGAGGATGTAAAACACTCTCCTTAACTCTTTGGTGGATTCCCCGGTGGCCGACGACTCTCTGCTATTCCACATATTGCAGTTTTGGGGAGCTTTTCAGAATCCATCCTATCGACGTGTTGCCTCCAACAGCGCCTTCTTTGCTTGCTCGTCATTATGATGATTTCTACATTGTAGGTCCAGCGGATCTATTCATTAGGAATTTAGCCCATTTTTTTATTTTATATCTCTTACAATTTAGCCCAAAGAGCATTCGTGGTTTGCACAAAAATATAACTCATTCTATATTGATTTGGATCCTAATATATACAAACTGCGGTCGTTGATTCGAATTCAATTGAACGATAATGCAATCATCCGGTTTGTGTGTGATTCGTCCATATTACACATCGTGTCAATAGGCAATGAATCAATCAATTTACAATAATTATTGTTGTTCGATACGTATTTGTAGGTCACATTATTGATCTGTTGTGCATACATTACACAAAATGTATTATGTACGTATGTAGGAAGGATGGATCTCGGTTGTTGTGGTGGTAGTTGAATGATTAATTATTGAGATTTACGAGGTCACAGTGTAATATCCGGTATTAGGTAATACCGGGGGAATAAATTATGAGGGAAAAACGTAATAGACAATGGGTCCTATTTACACGGACAACATCAAACAGAAAATATTCATAATCCAACTGTCGATTTGTTCAAGAGAATGAAATTCTTTTGAAAGAAAGAGGCAGTTTTAATCCAAGACGCGTGTATGAAGGAACATTTTTTATGGCGTAGTGGACTTTTTGCATGCTAAAAACACCAATTAAGAGGCTTCGAAGAATATATGTTCCGGTACATGGATTTACTCAGAATTCGGAGTAGAACATTTTATGTGAGTTTTGTGTGTCTGTGTGTCTGTCCCCCCCTTATAACTTTTGATCCGCTGGATTCACAAAACCTAAAATTTCAGAATATATTAATAATTATACAAAATTTTTATACTCAGAATTGTGAATTTTTGTTTCAGTCAGGGGTTATCAACTTTTGGATTTTTGGTTTATTTTTCCATATATCTCAGAAACCATAAAAGCTAAAACACTGAAAATTGGTATAAACATAGACAAATACAAAATCTCAAATTGTTTTTTTTTCGAAAAAATTCCAAGGTTTTCTCAAACATTTTTTATCTAGTAAAATATTATTTTTATGATAAATTTATGAGTTCATATTAGTTAATAATGCTGTTATTGTCCCAAATAAGCCAAATAAATAAACGGGTTCGTTTAAGTCAATACTAAATTTTCTACTTCATTATAAGTGTTCCGTTTTTCTTTTATATGGAGATGGTTATTTTAGTAATTATATTGATTATGATTAATTAATTTTTATAGAATATTTATAAGAAAGATTGTTGCGTGTTTCAAAAGGTGAAATTAAAACTCATCTCTCTATAATAGATATACTACAAATAATTGGGTGCAACTGATAATTCATGCAATAAAATATTGTATTCAATCTGATATAACTTTATTATAATCGATGTATTACATAGGATTTGTAAAATTATTATATTTAATTAACACGTAATTAGAATGTGGAGGAGAGAACGCGATACGTCTAGGCCGGGCGACTGAAGAAATTCCGAATGATGAGAGTAGGAGGTGATCATCGTTAGTAGCGTCTAGCCCCTGAGTTTCTTTTCTGCATTCTTAGGTTAGGTTTAAGTTTGTGTATAATAATGATAGCGACTCGCGTGAGCGAGTTGCTTTATAAATTGAATTATAAATTATTATAAATTAAATATATAATATTCTTTTAATTTTTCGCATTTAATATAAAATTTCACAGCTCATTTGACTTAATACTACGAGATCTCAACCAATCAGAGAGCACACCGGAAACAGAATGCAAACGGGTAGATTCAGATTGTAGACTCTAGTATCATCGTTTATATGTTCAGCTTCAGTTGGTAGCCATGACACGCCAGCAGTGATGTGAGGACATCCTAGGGATGGTCCACCACACTTTCATCTAGAAACGTTGACAGTCCGTTGTAGTATTATTATTACCTTGATTCTAAACTTACTTTCATCAAACATATATCGCATATTGTTAACAAATCATATAAAATGCTCGGCTTTATATTCAGAATAGGGAAGCATTTCAGGAATCCAAAAACACTAACAATTCTATATTTTGCGCTCGTCAGAAGTTCATTGGAATTCGCCTCAGTCATTTGGAACCCTAAATACAATAACCATTGCAATAATAAAGGAAGAATACAAAATAAATTCATCCACAGAATAACCAGAAAATACAAATACTAGGCTATGTGTAACATCCCATGCCTATCAGTACGACGAACCATAAATGATTTACTCTTCCTGTATGTATAATATACTAAATAACAATATTTACTGTCCAGACTTTGTTTCATATATAAATTTGCATGTACCGACTCGACGTACGAGACACACGTCACTCTTCCATAATTATTGCTATAGAACTAACTCTAATCTTTAAACTCACCAATAAACAGAATCCTCACCACTTACAATAAGCATCAAAGTACCCTTCAACTAGATACTTTCCATAACTCGCCTTACTAATATAAAAACTTACTGTTCAATTTAAAATCAGCTTAGCAAGATAACACCTTATAATACATTTTCACCCACTACACATTCACATCCCAGTATGTTATTACCAAAGACCTTATAAATTTAGTATATAAGGTCTTTGGTTATTACTTAACATATGAATTGGTTTTCCACAAGTAATTGACACTAGGTAGGGATAGTTTAACAATTATATATTAAGCCTACTCATTGTAATTTTTTACCTAGTGTTGTTTGTGTGCAGTTTAATTATGTAAATAAATAAAAATAAAATAAATTTATGTAGTTTGTGTCAACATGAGTCTTATTTCATTATGTTATACTTTCACTTATTTGATTTAATTACGACGTTGGGTAAATAATTAGCAAAAATAAATAGCACGTAGTACTGGCATCTCTCCTAGACTGACTCTTTGTATGTATATGTGTTTACCAGGTGTGTACATAATTGAGAAAATAAACAAGGATTAGCCAACCAGAGAAAGATTTTCCATGAAATAATAATTATTATACCAAGGGAGGGAAGTAAATAAAGGATTTTCCATTATTCAAGATACATTCTTCACGTGTATTATTTTATTACATATAAAATTATACGCCTTCCGATTTAATTATTCTTCGAAAATAACAATTTTCTCACAAAATTCGGGGCATTGACGCTCAGACCAAAGTAAACGAAATATATATTTTTTTAAATAATAACTCAGTTTCCTTTATATGCTAACAACCCTTATTATTTATTTTTACTATGTTAACTGCTGTGCAAAGATTTTCTTCGGAAAGTCTTAAAATAAAATCGAATATTTTTTTTTATTATTGCATATGCGCAAACATTGGATTTTTTTTTCCCCGTCGGGAGTCAAAGGTTTTTTTTAACAGATTTTTAATTATCTCAATAGAGACGAAGTTGGAATATTTACTGTAGGAGAACCGGGAAATCAAGGCACCTACAGGGCTTACGACCTGTCATCGGCTGGTTTACGTGATCACTTTATGCGCTTGCGCAACATTCACCAATTATGCCTTTTTAATGAGATCCCTAAAAAGGCATAATTGGTGAACGTTGCGCAAGCGCATAAAGTGATCACGTAAACCAGCCGATGACAGGTCGTAAGCCCTGTAGGTGCCTTGATTTCCCGGTTCTCCTACCGTAACAATTCCAACTTCGTCTCTATTGAGATAATTAAAAATCTGATTAAAATAAAATATAAATAAATATTTAGTCTTAAAGTCTTTAATTGTGTGATTGACTGGTAGAAATTGCATACGGGCAATAAGTCCCGCCACATTAGGTGAAAAATATTCATTGCATAATAAACGAATTTCTATGTATTATTTGTTTTTTTTTTTATTTTTTAATAAAAAAAATAATTAAAATTATATTTTCCGAACCAAACTACAAAGCAGTTTTTTTATAAGATATGATAAATGTTGTAGAATTGATATGTGTAATTACATATTACCGATTTGAGACTAAATTTAGTCGGACCACTTTTCAATAACATGCCACAGGAACATACATATCACTTTTCTTTAAACATGTAATAAACGGTTCATAATTATTTTTATTGAGAAATACAGTCCAAGAAAAATAAGATTTTATTATATTTTGTGTTTGTTATTATATAAATACTGAGTGGTCTCTGTGTATTGTTTTTGTAAGTTTTATTTTCTTATGTAAAATAAATGAATTATTATTAGTTTTATTATTAAATAACATTTCTTGTTTCTAAAAAATACCGTTAAAAAGATATAAAAAATAAATATTTGAAAAAAAAAAAAAAACAGTCTGAATTTAATGAAACTTCGAGTTTCATTAACACATCTCGCTTTCAAAAGAAATTTGAGGACCTTACACATAACATTTAAATTTGTCTCCTTATCATATTCTTGTCCTCTTCTCTCATCTCCCCTCCATTTTTACCCCTCACTAACTCAAAGGAATATAGTAGGGAGTTATAATTTCGCAATTTTTAAGGTTTTTTTTATTGCAAATTAGCTAGTATCATGCTGAGATTGTATTCTCAACTAGTATCTTTAAATAGTATTATGCTGAGATTGTATTCTGAAAGTTTCATCACAATATATTATCTGTGTGTGTGCTATATGCAGTGTGCTGTTTGCTATGTACGGCGGCGTGTTTATTTTACTTTATGGATTATAGACGAAAGAACTCATTCGATTCTTTTCAAATTTTGCAAATATATATATATCTAATACTCGCTTAGACTCCATTAGATTTTGAAGGATATCTGAATAGTGCTTCTCATTTTTTTTAACTGTCAAATATTTGAAAGTGACCCCAAGCTCCGGAAACTTAAAATTTTAATTTTTTTTATTTTCAAATTGGTAAAAAGGCACACCATTTACATAATATGGCATTGAAGAGTTATCAAGTTATCATAATAAAATATTTTACAAGAAAAATAATTTAACAAAATCATTTCATGAAAATGCTGAATATTTTCCATACAAAATTTGAATACTTTATAGAATGACTTGTTAGTGAGGAGTTTGGCGTTGGCCCCAACCCACTCGTTTATTATTATTATTTTTTATGTTTCATTATTCACATATGTAAATTGGTTCGTGCCATAAACATAACTTACGTTGGAAGATATTGCAATAAGACCACCATCTTGCACATGTGTACAAAATGTTAAAATTAAATAAATATTATATGCAGAGGTATTTAAATGAACATTACGCTTCACAAGTACAATTGTGTTGGTCTCTACATCCCATTTGGTTTTTGGTATACATTTTCAAACATATTTCGTATAAAACACAACCGTTGTCCGACATTTTATATCGAACGGGTAAAACCAACCAACGCCGATCAATTTGAAATTAGAACAGGTTTTGAATTTAACGATCGAAACAAATTTGAGTAGCCAATACACGATTCAAATTACGGACTTAACGAGTTGGCCGATTCGATGCTTGAAATTCGAATATTCATTTCTGAATTCAATAAAATTTTACCATCAGCCGATTTGTCAGTCTTAAAATTAACAATTTTCTTTTAATTTCTCAATCAATTTAAGTATTCGCTACTATGAGAGATTTAAAATTTAACATTTTTAAGCATATTTTTATATCAATTTCTCACGATATTTACCATTCCAAATGTTTGTCTTAAAATTAATCTTAATTATTTAGTTATTTATTCGATTATTATTACTTATTTTTCATTTGATTTGGCAGCGAATTAAAACAAGTGGGTTGCGGCCAACGGCCAACTAAATCCCTCACTCACAAGTCATTCTATAAAGTATTCAAATTTTGTATGGAATATATTCAGCATTTTCATGAAATGAGTTTGTTGAATTATTTTTTTATTGAATTATTTTATTATGAAAACTTGATAATCCTTCAATGCCATTTTATGAAAGTGATGTGCCTTTTTACCAATTTGAAAATTAAAAAATCAAATTTTTAGTATCCTGAGCGTGGGGTTACTTTGAAATATTTGATAGCAATATTCAGAATCCTTCAAAATCAAATGGAGTTTAAGTGAGTATCAGATATGCAAATTTGCAAACTTTGAAAATAATCGAATGAGTGCTTTAGTCTATAATCGATAAAGTAAAATAAACATGCCTGTCTTTAAATCTCTTTACCTAAATCGGTGTAATTTCAAATTTTTTCATAATAATGAATTAAGAATTTTTCGTTTTTTTACACGTTTTTTTATATTTTATTATGTACTATAATATCGGGTCTGTTATGTAAAATTGTTTTTTTCGTAATAAATTACAATAATATTATTTTATTAAATGTTAAAATATACCTTTTATTATATTTTATTTATTACACAATCATTTTTGATTTTTACAATTTTATATGTAGCGATTTTTGGGAGTGTGAGTATTAAAACACAATATCTACTTACAAACATTCTAAAAGTTTACTAACTAATTATATTCTCATGAGTGATGAGTCGCTGAATGACCACAATAATTTTACATTGAAAAATTTCATTGATAAATACTCCAAGACCACGAAAGAAAGAAGAATGACCAATATTTTTTTTACTTAGATATTTGGAGTTGGTGCGTAATGAATATTATCACACAGATATTGCTCTGAGGTAGGTATAAATTTGACATCGTCACGATTATTTCAACACACTAAAAAATTCCCGATATAAAACAGCATTTAATTTAATTGATTCATTACTTACTTACTTTCCGTGTCCGGAACACCATCAAATTAGAAACCTCCAGTGCTCGGCCACCCGTATGCCGTTTTCCTTCGCTGTCACGGTGTCTTCATGTGCACATGTAACTCCAATCAAGGGGCATGAGAGAAGGTGCGAGTTGTCCTGCACTGTGCCACACTCACAGGTATCTTCCTCTCTGTAGCCCCATTTTTTGAGGTTACTGTAGCAGCGGGTGACGCCTGTTCTTAATCTGTTGAGTGCCCTCCATGTTGTATATGGTAAGTTGTGTCCCACTGACATCTCCTCGGCTGGAGGTAAGTGTGTGGGACTGGCACTCTCTGCACGCCACAATGACAGCCTTCGGGCCCCGGGTGGTTCGACCACAGGAGAAATCGACTCCAGGAAACTCTTCCTTGACTTCAGTCTACACTGACGCATCTGAGATCCATGCATGGGGTGTCTAGGGTCAGAATTAAGCTTGCTCCGTTCGGTTTCCGCTGCAACACGCCGTCTGATTTCAGGGGGGGCAATACCTACAATTGGATATATTTCTTTAATTGCAGTTGGTTTTAGACAGCCAGATATTATTCTGGCTGTCTCATTTATTGCCACATCTACTCTCTTTGCGTGCGCTGAATTGTACCAAACCATTTGATTCATTTACGTGATTGAAAATTGATTCATTTACGTGATTGAAAATTGATTTTAAATAGATATAAATCGAGTCAATTATTTTATCTGCGTTCGATCAAACTATAATATTAATAGTTAATAGTATAATACGATTTTGTGTAAGTTATTATGATCATAGCACAATAATACGACTAGTTTGTCAAAATAAAGTTATTGCATGAATTAATATAGATTTAAATAATTAATAACGACAATAACTTTATCGGGTTGGGTATACTAGTAATATATACTTGAGACGTTAAATTCCTATAATATATGAATACCTTTGTTAAATCGATAAGGAGTCCCTCCCTATCCTTAATCCCTTTATCTCGTCCACAAACTAATTTGAGATTACTAGTTTCAACCCCTAACACTTTGAGAAGTGTTTCTTAAAGTCAACGTTAAGAAACAATAACGAAGTTATATTAAGAACTATCAAGTCACGAAACAAGTGTCATTTTTTTTCTCATTTAGTATGACATAGTGGAGAGTCATGATTTCAAAATTTTTAATCGTTTTTTACACCAATTTCTATGTATCACGTAGAGAGTGAGCACTATGTGTTTGTATGTATGGCGTATTTCGTATCTTTTTGTGTTCTGTCTACAGTCCAAACTATAAGTCCGATCGACTTGATATTTACGTCATACATATGTGTAAAGTGCATAGACCTAGAGGTGATTTGTTTTATCATTTACGTTGTTTTACGTTTTTTTGTCATATCTACAGCCCAATCTATAAGTGTGATTTACTTCATATCAATTTCGTATGTCTATTGTCTATAAACCAAGAGCTGATTAGTATTTTCATAGATATTTTTTAATTTATTGTCTATGATTTCATGTGTCAAAATTTTCATAATGCTCTATGGTATGGAAAAATGAGATTTTTGTATTTTTCAATAGAAATATACTTTTTAAAAGTGCATACAAGAATTGTCAAAATTAAAAGAAAAAAAATATTATCTGTTATATCACAAAAATAAAAATGTACCACAATATAATATAATATAACATTTTCTCTCAATTTGTATGAAAATATCAATTTATATAATTTTAAAATTCCAAGATCTAAAAAATCGTAGCACTCCAACAATGTCTAACTACTGGTTCCACGTTTTTACAAAAAAAAACTTAGATGGAACTTATAGTATAGAATACTCTTTAGCCTGCAGTAAGCGCGACTGTTTTATGTTGACTAATTTGGTCAACATTTTGCTACGAGTATCAGTAATCATTTGGCCGTCTGCCTGATAAGTTCTCCAAATAGGGAATTTTTTAACTGCTTGCAAAATTATCTACGCAGTCATAACGAGTAGTACTATACGAACAATATCTACCAGCAGACTCATACATATTATATTGACACGAGCCGGCCAATAAAACGGCTTCACTTTTTCAGCGAGGTATTGTATGGGAATGAGTATTCTATAGTTTTATTATCATTCTATGTATGGAACAAATTGTTGGGGTATTCTACCAATGTCTAACGAAGGATTGAGAAATATGTTAGATAGGTTTCGTTGCTTACTATTAAGTGTGCGCTGCTAAGTTCATCCAGGTGTACCACCTACATATATAAGTGACCAAGTGTAGACATTATGAAAAACTTTTTTTTAATTCAACTAAGAGATTTGTTTCTTTCTTCAAACGTGGCCTAACCACTTTTCAGTTTGGCATTCTTGTAAGTTAAATAAATCAAATATGATGTATACCTCTACGTGGGAGAAATAATAGGAGTATTTCCCTTGTAGACGTTTTATGAATAGATATCAAAAGAGAACTAAACAGGGGGGGGCAAGTCTGGTCAACCAGCGGAATCAAAACCACCCATGCTTACCCATATCATAGATAGAATTGTCTTATGGAGCTCTATAATATCTTAAAATGTTGCAAGTCTGATTGAAAATCTGATATTTTACATTATGTTAATCCTAATTAAATAACAATGAAATATATTCGTTATTGTCTTGATAATTCATCAACGTCGATGTTAATACTTCGGATGATTAAGATCTTCTTACAAAATTTACATCATAGTGAAACGGTACGTTGATAAAGACAAAGGAAAACATTTACATTTGAAATGTAGATAGTCCGTTTTGCGTTTTGTTTATCCGTTTTAAAAAATTACATCGAGCTAAAAGCGATGGTAGGAAAAGTTGGGAACAAATAAATCTGGCACTTTAAAAATTCATATTGAACGTATAATCCATCTGAAATGTTTCATCATGGTAGACTTTCTTGTTGGTGTGGCATAAATGCAAAATATCTAGGATTTAAAATCCTGTTTTATCTATAGCGATTGAATTGAGGTTTATAATTTTTTTACTTCATATTGCTACTACAGCAAGTGAAGAAGACCGAACATCACGCGAGAACGATTTTTAGAGACAAAACTTAAACAAAAAATATTAATTTATATATGTACTAAGTAAAAGCTCTTAGCTTTGAGGCACCGGCTTAGAATAGTGCTTCCACTCTTTTCTATTATTGTTTTCGAGTGTCCCGTAAGAGCCGGGTAATCGAAAATACAACAGGCAACAATAACATCTCACATAGTTCAGCAATGAGGTTCACCACCCATTCTGAATATAGTGCCTTTTTAGGTGAGACGAGACTGGTGTGTGGGTATACTCAGATATGTTGTGCAACCTTTTATAAGGCAATGCACACCCGCACACCTTTCGCTGGTTACCCCACATTGTGGGATATGCCGTGATGGTATGAATGAATGAATACTAAGTAAAAAACAATTTCTCTAAAAAACCATCATTATCAAATAATTAAAACTAGACTAGAAAAGAATACAATATAATGGAAGATAATAGATTAGAATAAATAGTAGGGTAAAATAAAACAAAAGTTTTCAGTTCTACTAATTGAATGACACTGACTAGTTTCGGTCATCCAGTTACCATTTTCAAAGTGTCACTGGAAGTGTGACAGTGACCATTTTCAAAATGTCACTGGATGACCGAAATTAGTCAGTGTCATTAAATCAGTAGAACTGAAAACTTTGGTTTTATTTTGATGTCACTGGAAGTGTGACAGCGACCATTTTCAAAATGTCACTGGATGACCGAAACTAGTCAGTGCCATTAAATTAGTAGAACTGAAAACATTGGTTTTATTTTATTATACCAAATTTATTTGTAATTTATAATGGAGTTCTACAAAGAATTTCTCGTAGAAAAGTTAAAAAAGTAGAATAGAATACAATAGACAGGAACGGAACGGAATGGAACGGAACAAAATGGAATAGAATAGCACAGAAAAAGTCTATTAAGTATATAAAATAAACGAAAATTTTTTTTTTTGACTTTATATGTATTTATTTTACTTACTGTCTGTGTTTCGTTGTCAGTTTAGATGAGTACAACGATGTTCCCGGGCCCCGTCTCGCTCGGATGTTCCCTCCAATGTTTGGTTAGAGGGCGCCCTGTGTCGCCTCTGGTGAGTGGTGTGTATTGTTATTGTCACTTCTAACGGTGCGCTGACGCCGCGGCAGCAGCTGGGCCGGCGTCAGGGGAGCGGCGGGTGGCGGGGCTATGGTGGTGGAGGCGGCCGCTAGACCGGCACTGCACGGGACCGTCGCGGGGACTACACCCATTGTGCACGAGGACCGGCCAGTCAGCTGGAAGGGAACGACAAAATAATTGAAAATATATTTTTATAGGTTTAAATAAAACGATACTAGTTAGAAAAGGAAACAAATTATCATGGAAACATAGCTTAGTCAAAATTTGACGTAACTTACAGATGTAATTAACATACATAAAATTACATTATGGAATGGACCGACTTCAGGACCGTGGAACAGATATTCCGAGCAGCACAGGACAGAGAGGGATTTGCCAGAGTGATAGCCGACGTCGGGGGTTCCTGACATGGCACCGGAAGAAGAACAAAATTACATTTTTTTTATATTTCGCATGATTTTAAAACTAGGTTTCTGTTAAAATATCCAACATAACACGTAAGTACTACAACGGTAAAAATTGAAATTTGGTAGGTTCTAGTTAGTTCAATAGTAGTTTATTTCCTATTTTCAGTTGAGGTGGGAGAATTATTGCGACACAATAACGTAAATTTCATTTTTGATCTTTTGAAGTTATAACAAATTTGTTCATTTATAGAAGACAGGTATAGTAACAAAAAATAACTGACATCTTAAACAAGTATTAAAATAAAATAAAATGACCATTATAATTTAAAACCAGTCACTCAATTTAAATTTCAGAATTTTCATGAATGAGTTTAATTAATTATTTCTGATCTAAAAATTTTCTTATGAAAAGTTGATAGGTCTTTAATTGCTTTTTTATGAAAGTGATGTGATTTTCTATCAATTGAAAACAAAAATTACAAATTTCAAGTTTCCTGAGCTTGGGGTCACTTTTAAATATTTGACAGTTAAAAATAATATGAAGTACTGATCAGATCTCCTTCAAAATCTTATTGGGTTTAAGCGAGTATTAGATATACAAATATGCTTAATTTGAAAATAATCGAATGAGTACTTTAGTCTATATTCGATAAAGTAAAATTAAAACCCCTTACACTGCATACACACACACAGATATACTGCAATGAAAAAATAACCTTAAATTACGAATTAATAAATCTTCACTAATATCCCCTTGGGGTAGTGAGAAGTAAAAATACTGTAACAATATAACAGAACCGAAAATAAATAAATGGAAAAATGAAATTATAATATCATATTAATGAAAAATTAATTATTTAACGATGTAAGAAACCAATGATTTTCATATAAAAATATAAAAATACTTGGTAATAGTTCTATTATATTTATTAGATTATTGACGCTTACTCATAAATAAACAAATTGATCATATATATTCACCATTATTGAAACCGATGGGTTAGACAGACATATACCTTCCTTTGTTGTTAAATGCATTAACATTAAAATTAAGCTGTCTATAATTATAACTACCAAATATCTAAGAAATACATTGGTTTTAACCACACTTAAAAGACCAATAAATACAATATTATTTACCTTTCAAATTTTACTGCTGTCGTTTTCTTTTGTTACAGACCTAATGGACACAGGGGACTACAACCAGTGACCCAACTACTTTCATTGTATTAAAACGTAGATTTGTATAGATTCATTTGCATTATATAACTTCTTTTCAACCGTTCAAAAACTAACATTTTTATATACCTGTCATATAAATTTTGTATATAACCACTAGTCTCGGTCTTGTAGAGCATTATTCTGACGATGTGCTTTGCACGAAACGCGTCAATAATCTAATAAATACAATAGAACTATTACCAAGTTTTTTTATATTTTTATAACATATCAACGTACGATGGAGTTCTATCAAGAATTGTCGATCGACAAACTAAACTTAGTAACAATGATTTTCATTTCAAAACACGAAGCCCTTGATATTACTAAATTTCAATTAAACATTACATTAAAACTGGTCTTGATTAAGACACTACGTGGAAATAACGCGAAGTTGTGCATTATGACAAAATTCCGAATTGATTATTTATATTTCAATTTACGCTCCCCGCCCTTGGGATAATCCGAGGAGGAAAGAATATTTTGAGAGGTAAGAAAGAGAGGGAGACTGTCTGTGGAATTATTTAGTAGGTTAAAGGTTTACACCAGGTGTTCGCCAGGTTTTATGGTAGGAAAAATGGTTCTGTTTACGAAACCAACCACAAACGCAAAATATTATCCGTAGAGGTACACTATCATAATCTTAAAAATAAATACCAACTGTAGATTATGAACGAGGGTTTTATATAATATATAGCTATATGTTTTTTGGTTCTAGAGAAGGTATTAAGAAATACATTATTCAGCGGCTTTTTTTGTCTTCATCTCATCAGGTTCGCATCTTTAGTTTGGCTTGGTTTGCACTTAATTCATAAGGCTATCCACCACCCATTCCGTGAAAATCGATCACATTTTCACGACCCACACGATCCCCACTGTACGACCAACTATGCTCGAAATACGTTTATACGGCGCAGTTGTTCGCTGTATAATATGTAATTCGATAGCCTGGACATATTTTTATTGGAAAAGGGACAGTTTAGAAGAGGTGTACGAGAAGTACTTGAATCATCTGATTCCTAATTACTAAATGAAAGTGATATGTGGCACAAGTATTGTTCTTTTTTTGCGTTTGTTATTTATTTATTTATATATTGGTTTATTGCTTGCTTTTTTCTCTTTTCTATTTATTATTAATTTATTCATTAATAAATTGATTTATTTTTTGATTTAATTTTTTGTTTATAGATTGAATGATTATTATTATTTTTTTTAATTTGCATATAGTTGAAAATTAGTAATGTTGAGAGTCTTCACTGGTCCATGCTGGCAACTCATTTGTGTTTATACATTGTAGATATGACTGTCTGTTCTCTAAAAATGAAATAAAATAAAATAAAATAAAACAATTATTTGTTATTATTTATATATTTTTAAATGTTTTTGTTTTCATTTTATAATTTATAAAATATTCCGATAGGCTTATTTCTTGTTTATTTATTTATTTGTTTTAAAGAATCACTTACAGCTAACAAGTAATTATACACCATAGTTCCATAAAATAAGGGCAAGCTATTACAAAACTGGTCAGAAAATTACAAGTGTTCACCTCCTGTATTAAAATTGGCGTACAAAGAGAATGAAAATACCTTAAAAAGTATCTATGTATATAAAAATGAAAAAATACAATAGAAACTAAAATCACAACAAAGAAAAATAATGAAAAATATTAACAAAAAAAAAAAAACAAAAAGGAAAGCAATACTATAAAGATGTAACTAAGCACAAACAAATTGTATAATTTTTTTTGTATTATTAAAAAAAGTTATTGTTTTCGAATAAAGTAATTCAACGGAAGGCATATTTTTTTTTTGTATTAATAGATTTACTTTGTGAAAAACTAATAATATTTTTTTTACATATTAAATTCATTCCTTCCATTTATTTTATTAACGTTTTTTAGGTTCTTTTTATATATAGAACAAAATTTATCCTATCATTTAAATTGCTTCAGTTGAAAAACGGGATTTAAAATAAAAATTTATTTTTCATAAGCGATTTCTAAAATATATTGTTTTAGTCGCTTATAAAACAAAATCGATTATAAAAGACACGAAAGCTAACGAGTATTTGGGTTTAGTTAACATAGATCGACGACTTAATAAAATATTGTTTCAACTTTTATTTAATATTTTATTTGGCGCTCTAGATCTCATTGCGCCTTGTGCAAATGTATTGTTTGAACCTGTGTTGGATATGCCCTGTTCATTGGTAGAATAAAACAAATATGATTTTGCGCATGAAAGACTGTAGCATCTGCGAAATACTTTGCGTACAAATAAGATGAGACTGATGAACAAGAATAAAAATGAATGCTCTTACGTGGTTTTGTATCGTTCATAAAATGGGTAAAGAATAGCGTTGAAAACAGTGAAAATGTATTAGAAAAGATGGCAAGACTATTAAAAAATATATAAAGCAAGTTTAGATACAAATAGTAAAGATCAAATGATTACTTATTTATTTATTTATCAATATGGAATTTCACTGCTATCTGCTGAACGTACATTATCCGTCGCTATCCATAACACAGGATTATTCAGCTCATCGCTCGAAGTATATATTCCGTAACAATATGGAATATAGTAAGTCCGGATATTGTGTCGTCTATTTTACTTTGTGATTTAAAAAAAAACTAAAGATGGAATATTTATCTGTAAACACCTCAAGGGCTACTCATGAAGTTGATTAAAATAAGATAAAGACCAGCTTCGGACTTTGGCAATCTTTGAGCTTAAAATTAATTAATTAATTTATTTATTAAGTAATTCATTAACAATTAAGTTACATAACACATTAACATATGTAGTGTTCCGCGTTAGATAGGCGAGTACCTACCCGTGTTGGGTGTCTATATTATATTATAATTTACAATATTATATCATATTACATTATTGATGACGCGGATATGAAATTAAAGATAAAGATAAAGTAGAAGTGAAAAGTGGACTGTATTTTTAAAGGGCGTTTCGTTGCAACCACTGCAAGGCAAAGGAAGGATAAAGGAACACTCACTTACTTGACTTTTCTTTGGTGCTCTGCCTTGTTAGATGGTCACAACTTTCACTAGGATCCCACACACACACACGCGGTAAGAAAACAATTATGGCGAATTTCGGTGAGTTATGAGGAGCGGTAAAACGGGTGAGATGTGGGTGGTGTCGACAGGACGCGGTTTGAAAGGAGACTGATTTTGGATGTAGGGTGGGCAGCAGTTGCAACAATATTATATGTCATTTGATATAAAAAATGCGACAATAATTATAATGACATATTGGCGTCAACATTTTCCCCGCCCTTAAAGGGTCACCTTTAAAAAGTTAAATGCGTGATGCGAATATGTATGATGCGATGCGTGGAAGTTTAAATAAAAGTGAAATGCGTGATGCAAGTATGTATGATGCGATGCGTGGAAGTTTAAATAAAAAAAGTGAAATGCGTGATGCAAGTATGTATGTAGGATGCGTGGAAGTATACATAAAAAAAAATATATATAACAAAGTAAATAATGTTAAATATATATTAAATATAATAAGATAAAAATAAAATATATGAACAATACAAATATAAGATAAATCATTGTGTTGGTAGAGGACACAAACGTGTTACCGGTCGCACGAGTGTGCCCCTTGCAGTTTTAACAGTGACAACGCGAATAATATTGTCTTTTGAAGGATGTACCTTTTCAATTATACCCAAAGGCCATGAAAGAGTTGGAGAACTGTCATTATTTATTATAACGATCGTTCCAACCTCAATTGGAACGGATGGTCTATTCCACTTTTGTCGCACCTGCAGCTGATGTAAGTATTCAGTTCTCCAGCGACGCCAGAAAGACTGTACTAACTGATCCAACAGACTATGTCTTTGAAGCAGATTGTTCGCGGTTGACTCCACATAAGGTGCTGGTAGAGCGCGAAGCGGTAAGGTATTTAAAAAATGAGCCGGCGTTAGAGCTGAAAGCTCAGAAGGGTCAGCGCTGAGTACAGTGAGAGGGCGTGAATTCAACAAACACTCTACCTGTGTCAGAACAGTAATCAACTCCTCGTAACTGAGGATTTGTTGTCCAATCACTTTGAACAGGTGATTTTTTACTGATTTTACTGCACTTTCCCAACATCCACCAAAATGTGGTGCAGCAGGCGGTATAAATTTGAACTCTATGCGATTTTCAGAAAGCTCCTTTTCAAAAGGAACGCGATATTCTTTTGAAATAAAATTATATAAGTGTCGTAAATAATTCCTGGTACCTACAAAATTTCTAGCGTTATCTGAATATATATATTTTACTGGGCCACGACGTGACAGAAAACGTTTTAAAGCGGAAAGAAAACTAACCGTACTGAGATCAGTTGCGACCTCGATATGTAGAGCGCGTGTTGTCAGACAGGTAAATATGCAAAGATAGGCTTTGCGACTCTTAACGCCACGAGCGCGTATAGGTGTATAATTTATAGGTCCTGCGTAGTCACATCCTGTATGAATAAAGGCTTTTACTGATGGGGTTACACGTTGAACGGGAAGGTCTGACATCAATGGAAATTGTGAACGTGGCTTTGACTTAAAACATATATTGCATTTATTTATTCTGGTGCGTATAACACGCCTAGCTGCTAATATCCAGAACCTTTGTCTTAATATTGACATAAGAAGTTCAGGGCCAGCATGTAAATATTTCTTATGGTAATAGTCTACTATTGATTCGACAATTGAATCGTGGCGGGGAAGTATAATTGGATGTTTATGTGCGTATTTCTCGGCTGAGTTGCATAAACGACCACCGACGCGGATAATGTCATCACTTAAAAAGGCCTTAAGTCTCAAGAAAGCGGAAGAGCAATTTTTCTCAGCTCGTAAATGTTTAATTTCTATTAAAAAATGCCTACGTTGTATATCACGGACTATCATTTGCTCAGATATCTCCAAATCGGCTGCGGTAATTGAAAATAAGGGTCTACGCGGAATTCTTTTGATAAACTTGCCTACGTATGCTACGACTCGGAGAAGCTTACTCCAGGAGGATACGCGAGAGGCGAGGTCCTGAATAACAGATCTAACTTCAGAATCTGTAGTGACAGGGTAAGCGGTTATCTTTTCTTCCGGCAAGTTTTCCACTTCAATGTTCTTGCCCTTGTTCACAGGCCACTGCGAAGGATCTAACACAAGCCAAGGCGGACCCTGAGACCAGAGTGGATGATGGGATAGCTTTCCAGGCAACAAGCCACGTGACAAACAATCTGCAGGATTGTCACTTCCGGCAACATGGAAAAAATGCTTTGCGGGAAAATTATCAAGTGTCTTAACGACACGATTGGCAACAAATATTTGCCAGCGGTGCGGTGAGGAGTTAAGCCAACATAGCGTTACTTGAGAATCAGTAAACGCATATACTTCAGAAATTGGAAAGCGTTGATTATAAGTATCATATACACGTCTTAGTAGTTTTGATAACAATTCAACCGCGCAGAGTTCAAGCCGTGCAATAGATAATGTCTTAACTGGCGAAACCTTTGACTTGGCACAAACGAGCTGAATGCACACTGGCTGATTAATATTTGTAGTGTGTGTATACACTACTGCCCCGAATGCGCTCTCGCTTGCGTCTGAGAAGCCTATCAAACGAACGATGCTACTTTCAAATATTCCTAAATGACGTGGTATCTTTATTTTATTTAGTAATGGGAGTTCTGAGCAGAATTTTTCCCACGTATTTATGATATGGCCGGGCGGTTTTTCGTCCCAATCTACCTTTGAGAGCCATAATTCTTTAATCAGCAATTTTGCAAATAAGACCACGGGTGCTACGAAACCCATTATATCCCATATCCTTGCCACAGTAGCTAATATAACGCGTTTAGTACATGTTTTATTAGGAGCGGTAATTTTGAATTCAAAATTATCATTTACTTTTGACCAATTCAAGCCTAAAATCTTTTGTTGCATGACCTTATCAAATTCGACAGTTTCGCTAGCTCTATGTGTCACGGGAATGCTATTAATAACATTAGCAGAATTACTGCTCCACTTTATTAAATCAAACTGGCCACGTTTAAACAATTCAATTAACTGACGCTAAAAAAAACGCTCAATGAATATAATATTTTAAACATCCAAGTAAACAATGGCGAACCAGAACTAGATACGTGGGATTCATTCGAGGACATGTACTGGAGTGTGAAATCTGTATTGTCAAAAATAGAATCTAATTTAAAAAATGACGTATTAAAAAACGCTCCGTTATTGAGATCGAGACCTACATTGCCGCCTATTGAATTAATGTCTTTCGATGGCGACATCAGATCGTGGCCAAGATTTTATGAAAGTTTTAAAAGTATAGTTCACGATAACCCAACTCTTTCGGATACTGATAAATTGTATTACTTACTGGGAAAGCTTTCAATCAAGGCTCAATCCGCTTTTGCCGGTATAAATCAGTCTTCAAATAATTATGAACTTATATTACAATCACTAATTGATAAGTATCAAGATAAACGCATGCTAGCCAGTACATATCTTAATCAAATATTGGATGGAAAATCATTTTCTTCCGCTTCTGTTCAAAATTTAGAAACATTTTTAGATCGTCATATTACCGCCATAAACGCTTTAAAAAACCTAGAACTTCCAGATTTAACCGATTTTATTTTCCTTCACATATCACAAAAGAAATTAGATTCGGAAACAGTTCGGGCATTTGAATTACATTCACGCCAGGATAAAATTCCGTCATTATTAAGTTTGGTTGATTTTGTCAAGCAACAAGCCAAAATATTACAGCGATGTACCAATTCGTCCGCAAAATTAAACACAAACAATAACAATCGAGTAAAGTTTTCACAACCGCAATCATATGTCGCAGTGTCCGATGCATATAAATGTTTATGTAAGGATATCGCACATGACAATTTTTATAAGTGTCCAGAGTTTATTGACATGACTCCGAACGCTCGTTTTAGGTTAATAAAAGAGCGCTCTGGCTGCGTAAACTGCCTAAGTGGTCGGCACAGAGCTGGAAAATGTAATTCGAAATTTAAGTGTAAAATCTGTAATGGTAACCACCATAGTTTACTACATTTAGATTCGAGATCAAATCCGCCACCCCAACAGGCGCATGTTGCTGCCTCTACTTCAACTGCCGCCGTCGCCGTGCATAATACGGAACTCGCGCTCTGTTCGACTTCGATTGACCCGTCGCCACACGTCAATGCGAGCACAACAAACGATGGTCACTCATTTGCTGCGAAAGGTAGCGAATACACTACGGTTTTACTAGCTACGGCCGTCGTAATTGTTCACGATGTTCATGGGGTGGAACATAATATTCGTTGCTTACTGGACAGCGCATCTCAAAGTAACTTCGTGACGTTAGAATGTTGTAATATGCTTAAATTAAATATAAACATGAAGAATATAGCAGTGAAAGGCATCGGAGGCTCTGAAAAAAGTACTAAGGGAATTGTTAATTTTCAATTTGCATCAAAATACAATAAAGAGGTGAAATACAATATTTCTTCTCTTGTTGTGGATAAAATTACGGACAATTTGCCTTCCATACCTATCGACATCTCCGCGTTACCTTTTCTTAATGGGCTCCCGCTCGCAGATGATGCGTTTCACACTCCGGCACAGATTGATGTCTTGATCGGTGCCTCGCTGTTTTCACAACTTCTGTTACCTAATATAGTAAAGGGTCATTCCGAAACAATCCCTAGAGCTATACAAACCACTCTCGGCTATGTTGTCATGGGAAGAGCTCCCGTTTTATTAAAACGCGATAACATGACCGTAGCTTGCTGTAGCACATTATGTGATGATAATGAATTAGAAATAAATACTTTAATCAAACGCTTCTGGCAGATTGATGAATTGCCTACCGCCACACCGCCCACTCATTCTCCAGAGGAGATTGAGTGCGAATATTTCTTTCAAAAAACTACCAAGCGGGATAGCGATGGCAGATACATAGTAGCGCTACCCTTTCGTGGTGACGTTTTCTCGCTCGGAGATTCTTTTGATACCGCAAAGAAGCGTTTCTTGAGTCTTGAGAGGAAACTCGAAAGTTCTCATGTGTTCCGATCTGCGTATGATACAGTTATTCGTGAATATCTGGACAAAGGATATTTATCACCCGCGCCGGCTGAAGATAATTTTAACTATCCCTTATATATTATACCACACCACGGCGTAGTACGCGAAGATAAGTCCACAACCAAACTACGTATGGTTCTCGACGCAAGCTGTAAAACTAGTTCGAGATTATCACTCAATGATGTTCTCCACTGCGGCCAGAATTTACAAGGTGATCTGTTTACCATTATTTTAAATTTTCGGTTATTCCACATAGCACTCTCTGCAGATTGCAAGCAAATGTTTTTACAAATCATAATGAATGCTCGGGATCGTCGTTTCCAACGGATTATTTATCGTTTTAAACCTCAGGATCAGCTTACTACATACCAGTTTAATAGAGTTTGTTTTGGTCTCAAGTCTAGTCCATACCACGCGCTTCGCGTCATTCAGCAACTCGTCAAAGATGACGGTGACTTGTTTCCTCTCGCAAAAGAAATTGCTAACAATTATATCTATATGGACGATGTCGTTTTTAGTGTTATGACCGAAGAACAGGGAGTGGCCGCATCTAGTCAGTTAATTGAATTGTTTAAACGTGGCCAGTTTGATTTAATAAAGTGGAGCAGTAATTCTGCTAATGTTATTAATAGCATTCCCGTGACACATAGAGCTAGCGAAACTGTCGAATTTGATAAGGTCACGCAACAAAAGATTTTAGGCTTGAATTGGTCAAAAGTAAATGATAATTTTGAATTCAAAATTATCATTTACTTTTGACCAATTCAAGCCTAAAATCTTTTGTTGCATGACCTTATCAAATTCGACAGCTCTATGTGTCACGGGAATGCTATTAATAACATTAGCAGAATTACTGCTCCACTTTATTAAATCAAACTGGCCACGTTTAAACAATTCAATTAACTGACTAGATGCGGACACTCCCTGTTCTTCGGTCATAACACTAAAAACGACATCGTCCATATAGATATAATTGTTAGCAATTTCTTTTGCGAGAGGAAACAAGTCACCGTCATCTTTGACGAGTTGCTGAATGACGCGAAGCGCGTGGTATGGACTAGACTTGAGACCAAAACAAACTCTATTAAACTGGTATGTAGTAAGCTGATCCTGAGGTTTAAAACGATAAATAATCCGTTGGAAACGACGATCCCGAGCATTCATTATGATTTGTAAAAACATTTGCTTGCAATCTGCAGAGAGTGCTATGTGGAATAACCGAAAATTTAAAATAATGGTAAACAGATCACCTTGTAAATTCTGGCCGCAGTGGAGAACATCATTGAGTGATAATCCCGAACTAGTTTTACAGCTTGCGTCGAGAACCATACGTAGTTTGGTTGTGGACTTATCTTCGCGTACTACGCCGTGGTGTGGTATAATATATAAGGGATAGTTAAAATTATCTTCAGCCGGCGCGGGTGATAAATATCCTTTGTCCAGATATTCACGAATAACTGTATCATACGCAGATCGGAACACATGAGAACTTTCGAGTTTCCTCTCAAGACTCAAGAAACGCTTCTTTGCGGTATCAAAAGAATCTCCGAGCGAGAAAACGTCACCACGAAAGGGTAGCGCTACTATGTATCTGCCATCGCTATCCCGCTTGGTAGTTTTTTGAAAGAAATATTCGCACTCAATCTCCTCTGGAGAATGAGTGGGCGGTGTGGCGGTAGGCAATTCATCAATCTGCCAGAAGCGTTTGATTAAAGTATTTATTTCTAATTCATTATCATCACATAATGTGCTACAGCAAGCTACGGTCATGTTATCGCGTTTTAATAAAACGGGAGCTCTTCCCATGACAACATAGCCGAGAGTGGTTTGTATAGCTCTAGGGATTGTTTCGGAATGACCCTTTACTATATATTAGGTAACAGAAGTTGTGAAAACAGCGAGGCACCGATCAAGACATCAATCTGTGCCGGAGTGTGAAACGCATCATCTGCGAGCGGGAGCCCATTAAGAAAAGGTAACGCGGAGATGTCGATAGGTATGGAAGGCAAATTGTCCGTAATTTTATCCACAACAAGAGAAGAAATATTGTATTTCACCTCTTTATTGTATTTTGATGCAAATTGAAAATTAACAATTCCCTTAGTACTTTTTTCAGAGCCTCCGATGCCTTTCACTGCTATATTCTTCATGTTTATATTTAATTTAAGCATATTACAACATTCTAACGTCACGAAGTTACTTTGAGATGCGCTGTCCAGTAAGCAACGAATATTATGTTCCACCCCATGAACATCGTGAACAATTACGACGGCCGTAGCTAGTAAAACCGTAGTGTATTCGCTACCTTTCGCAGCAAATGAGTGACCATCGTTTGTTGTGCTCGCATTGACGTGTGGCGACGGGTCAATCGAAGTCGAACAGAGCGCGAGTTCCGTATTATGCACGGCGACGGCGGCAGTTGAAGTAGAGGCAGCAACATGCGCCTGTTGGGGTGGCGGATTTGATCTCGAATCTAAATGTAGTAAACTATGGTGGTTACCATTACAGATTTTACACTTAAATTTCGAATTACATTTTCCAGCTCTGTGCCGACCACTTAGGCAGTTTACGCAGCCAGAGCGCTCTTTTATTAACCTAAAACGAGCGTTCGGAGTCATGTCAATAAACTCTGGACACTTATAAAAATTGTCATGTGCGATATCCTTACATAAACATTTATATGCATCGGACACTGCGACATATGATTGCGGTTGTGAAAACTTTACTCGATTGTTATTGTTTGTGTTTAATTTTGCGGACGAATTGGTACATCGCTGTAATATTTTGGCTTGTTGCTTGACAAAATCAACCAAACTTAATAATGACGGAATTTTATCCTGGCGTGAATGTAATTCAAATGCCCGAACTGTTTCCGAATCTAATTTCTTTTGTGATATGTGAAGGAAAATAAAATCGGTTAAATCTGGAAGTTCTAGGTTTTTTAAAGCGTTTATGGCGGTAATATGACGATCTAAAAATGTTTCTAAATTTTGAACAGAAGCGGAAGAAAATGATTTTCCATCCAATATTTGATTAAGATATGTACTGGCTAGCATGCGTTTATCTTGATACTTATCAATTAGTGATTGTAATATAAGTTCATAATTATTTGAAGACTGATTTATACCGGCAAAAGCGGATTGAGCCTTGATTGAAAGCTTTCCCAGTAAGTAATACAATTTATCAGTATCCGAAAGAGTTGGGTTATCGTGAACTATACTTTTAAAACTTTCATAAAATCTTGGCCACGATCTGATGTCGCCATCGAAAGACATTAATTCAATAGGCGGCAATGTAGGTCTCGATCTCAATAACGGAGCGTTTTTTAATACGTCATTTTTTAAATTAGATTCTATTTTTGACAATACAGATTTCACACTCCAGTACATGTCCTCGAATGAATCCCACGTATCTAGTTCTGGTTCGCCATTGTTTACTTGGATGTTTAAAATATTATATTCATTGAGCGTTTTTTCGAACTCAACACGTAGCGTATCTATACAAATGGCGGCAGAAATTAAATCGATATTGTCTTGTTCATTCCGCACCTTTGTAGAGCGATCGTAAATCATCTGCAAGCGCGCAAAAATGGAATTCCGTTTTGATAATTTTAATTTCAATAACATGCTTTTATCATCATCTAATTCAAGAATTTCCGCTTGCTTCGATTGAGGTCTCTTAGCCATATCGAAATATAAAAGGTAAAGATAAAATAATATTTATTTAATAACTTAATAACAATTTCAATGTAATTTCGTATGTATAATGTTTAGTAGTCGGCGCAGATTCCGCTTGGTTCCGTCCGCCGAATTCTAAACTGCGTATGCAAGCAATGTAGGTACCTATTCGACTCAATGCATTCGAGAAATTTCGCTGATCGGCTGATGGCGTTGTGACAAATAACTTACTATCGTATTGTAGGGAACTACAATACAATATTTATTTCTGTGCGATGTATTAACAACAAAATAAGTATTATACGTACTATTTTATAATGCGAATTTTTTTTTTTTTATGAATAAAATAAATATGTAAATATATATGTGCGGGGTTAATTATGCACTAAAATAGTGCTTACGATAAAAATATATATGATGCGGGTTAGTTATATTATAAATACGAGTAATCCTTTATAAGTTATGATACAAATGCGTATGTTATATATAATGCGAATATATAAATAAATATACTTAATATAATATACATAAATATATTTAATTGTCGTATTTGAAAGATAAACGGTTCAAGAATAATACCTCAAAGTATTGGTATATCCGGCTCGAAGGACCATAAAATGATGACGCGGATATGAAATTAAAGATAAAGATAAAGTAGAAGTGAAAAGTGGACTGTATTTTTAAAGGGCGTTTCGTTGCAACCACTGCAAGGCAAAGGAAGGATAAAGGAACACTCACTTACTTGACTTTTCTTTGGTGCTCTGCCTTGTTAGATGGTCACAACTTTCACTAGGATCCCACACACACACACGCGGTAAGAAAACAATTATGGCGAATTTCGGTGAGTTATGAGGAGCGGTAAAACGGGTGAGATGTGGGTGGTGTCGACAGGACGCGGTTTGAAAGGAGACTGATTTTGGATGTAGGGTGGGCAGCAGTTGCAACAATATTATATGTCATTTGATATAAAAAATGCGACAATAATTATAATGACATATTGGCGTCAACAATTATATCATATTTCATCATATTATATTACATTTTATCATATTGCATATCACATCATATTACACTATATTTCAAAACATTATTTTATATTACATTCTATCATATAACATTCCATCATGTTACATAAATAAAAAAAAATATTGAATAATGAATTAATTATACAACAATTTGTGACAATTTCATACTGAACTTTGATCTTTATATTTAAAGTGATTTATTTATTTATTTATTTATTTATTTAAAGGACAACATACAGCATTTAATAAATTATAAAACATAAAGATAATTTGATTAAGAATGAAGCCAATTACAGGTTGTCGCTGAAGCTATTGTAGTATATTAAGATATATTAGGAATGGTTACATATTATGGTGAGATATTGTGTGAATGATGTGTGAAATTGCATATATAAATGTGTCAGTATAATTAAGTGTTAAATTTGATTATGACGATGAAATTTTAAGTTTGATATATTTTTTAAATGTGGGGGCGCTAAGTAAGAATATGTCGATCTCTTGGAAATGCCTATTACATATATGTATTACAGATTCTGTACATTGTTGCATGTTGAGCATAGTTGGTGTGTTGAGTGGTAAGACGGAAAAGAAGAGTGTGTCTAGTTCTAAATTAAATGATTAGTAAAATTGGAACGTCAGGTGCAGCGACAGTGTGCTTCCCGGATGGCACTGTCGTACCTAAGGTGTCAATCTTCAAATACTTAGGGTCGGTTCTCACAGCGTATGCCAGTGTGGATGCTGACGTCTACCATAGGGTAAATGTGGCTTGGAGTAAATGGAGAACTATCACGGGCGTGCTGTGTGATCTAAGTACTGTGAAACTAAGGGCAAGGTCTACAAGACAGCGGTGAGACCTGCAATGACATAATAATATGGTGCGGAGTGCTGGACAGTTAAAGGCACACATGAACAAAAACTACATGTCAATGAAATGAAAATGCTGAGGTGGGCAGGCGGGGTGACGAAGCTTGATAAAATTCGTAATGAATTAATAAGAGGAAGCTTTGGAGTAGCCCCCATACCAGAAAAACCTACAGAAAGCCGACTCAGATGGTATGGACATGTAATGAGGAGGCAAAAAGATCATGTGGTGCTGCTCCTCTAGCATTCCCAGAAAGTAGAAAAGGAAAGGGACGTCCAATATCTACGTGGTGGGGCAATATGAGTAAGCTCATGGATAAAGCCCACCTCCCATCCCCGACAATACAGGACAGATCATCGTGGCGCCAAAGGATTAGGAGAGCCGACCCTACCTAAAGTGGGATAAGGCAAAGAAAAAGAAGAAATGATTAGTAAAATTACGATTAGATTATGATAGAGAACTGATGCATACATTTATAAGATTATGGAAAGGTAAGAACATATTAAGAAAATGTTATGAGTAACAACCTTGTTCCCAATTATCACTCCCTGTTCCTTCCTATTGCATTCTTTTGCTATGAAGTGAAATATATTTTTCTTTACTTATTTTATTTTTGAATTTAGCAATCAATCTTTCTGCTGTTATACACACATACACACATAAATCTACATAATGTTGTCAAACTTTGTAATATGATCGCTTGGAAGAAATTGCCTAAAGGCAATTACCCCGCCAGTATGAAATTTATTTGTTTATATTATGAACAAAAGTAAAAATAAATAAATAAATATATGGCTCGGAGCCTTACACATTAATATGAAACATTGTTGCACTTACATACATATACAAATACCACAAATATTTTTATTGTCAAACATTTCAATAGAGACGAAGTTGGGATATTGTAGAAGAACCAGGAACTCGAGGAACCTACAGGACTTACGACCTGTCATCGGCTGGTTTACGTGATCACTTTATGCGCTTGCGCAACGTTCACCAATTATGCCTTCTTATTGAGTTCCCTTATCAATGTATTTTTTAAAATTCTATATATTTGAATAGTGTGTAACAATTCACTTGAAAATAAGGAACTATACTATTGCCATCTATGGAGAAACGGAAAAGCCTTTTTGTAACGCCATCCATTGAGAAATCAAGAAATAAGTTTATTTGTAAACAATGAAAGCAACATTTCTTATAAATGAGATGACGGTGTCTCGCACAGATGTCACCCCTGAACTGCGCCAGAAATATTATTTCATTTTTAGCTTATTTACCTACTTGTACCAATGTGTATGTAAATCGAATATTTTTTTAATTGCATATACGCAAACATTGGATTTTTTTTTCCTTTCGGGAGTCAAATGATATCATCCAAGGAAAAAAAATCCAATGTTTGCGTATCTACCACAAATATTATAATATGAAAGTATAATTAATTTATATAACTTACTCTCGTTGATAAAAAATTGTTTCTGAAATGCTGATGTTAGACTTAGTGTAGAATTAAAAAATATACAAAGACGTCTTTTTAGTGTACCCATTTATAATTTTTTTCATTTTCTTGTTATAAATACAACGAACAATATTTAAAACTGAAAATGACATTCTAACGGTGTTTTCGCACATTAGCGAGCATAAATTAATGTGAGCTATTTAAGTTGTTCCCACATCTTTGTATTCATAAAGGTCAGTTCATATCTTCAGTCAAAAAAGTTTCTGTAATTGTATGATTTCAAAAATTTTCACGATTTATACGGTTATGGCCATGGAAAGGAGAATGCTGGGTATTTCGTTAGGAGACAGAAAAACTAACTTGTGGATAAGAGAGAAAACCAGAGTAACCGACGTTGTCCAAAAGGTTGCAAACCAGAAGTGGAGCTAGGCAGGGCATATCGCCCGAAGCACGGACTCCAGATTCTAGAAAAGTGCTGGAATGGCGACCTAGAACGGGCAAGAGAAGTGTTGGAAGGCCTCTAACCAGGTGGTCTGACGATGTCAGAAGAGTAGCTGGAGGCGGATGGATGCGGTCTGCCCAGGATTGGGAGCTGTGGAGGTCTCAGGGGGAGGCCTATGTCCATTACTGGACGATAGAGGGCTGACGAAGAAGAAGATACGGTTATGCTTTAACGAACAATCGATAAAGCTTTGATTTTGATAAAAAAATATATGTATTTACTCATTTCAATTATAATGTTGAAATGGGAATTTATTTCTTTATAAATAAATATAAATATGGTTATACTTTCAAATGAACCAACCAGAAAACTTATCAGCCTTCATGGCTCAGTTGGTTAGGTGTTTGAGTGCTGATACAAAGGTCCTGGGTTCGATTCCCGATGAAGATAGTTTTTAATTTTGTTTTCAGTCTGGACCTGTGAATATTCATTCCTTTACTTAATTTATTTTTTATTGTACCTACTTATTTACCTTAATGTCTTTTGGGTATTTTTATTTTTCTTTGCTTAACCCCTTTCTTCTCTATTATTCGTATCCTCGATTTGATCTATATAATATATGGTCTTCATCACCTTGTTCACCATACTGACGATGCTCAACATTGAGCGATACCAGTGAATGGGAGATGCGTTTGCGAACTTAATTAAATACAAACTTTTTTCATCATAATTCTATAGAATCTATAACCATAGAAAAAAACCGAATGCTGACATAAGAATGGTGTCATTATTCGGGATGAGTACGAACCTCGCGTTTTTTGCAAGTAATATATTTTTACATTTTCATTATAAAAAAATATACTTTTTTTACAACAATAATCCTAATTCCAACCCATTCAATTATTTGCATAAATGAATATGTGAAATTACCCAATTATTGTATATGAAAGCTGCTTGTCTGTTACTCTCAAAGTCTGCAACTTTATATATACGGAACGCTTGATGATTGACTACACGGACATACTTTTAAACAGTGAATATGGATGTTGTCGTTAACATTTTATAGAACATTTGGAAATAGCTACATATATTATTATTAACGTCAAGACCAAATACCGCCCACTATGTGTCCAATTTATATTCGTTTTCTCTAACATGGTTGATAATAACTATTGTTCACACAGACTTTGAAGAACAAACAATTTTGCTTGTATTTTAAGTTTTGGATAAGTACACTTCCGAGGAACAAGATCGAAATAAAAATTAAAAGGAAGATTTAGCAAAAGCTCTGAAATACTGAGAAGATAATGGGGACGATTTCCAAAATTTATGATTATTTGAAAATAAAAAAAGAGTTTGCGATCTATATAAATGATGAAACTCAATTTATTTATTTATTTATTTATTTATTTTTTGTCAACAATTATAAAGGTACATAAAAAAACATTACAGTCAATCATCTCACTAGGGTTGAACCTGTATCGAGATGAGTGACTTTACAACAACGAGTGAAATTTGAACAATATTATAATTTTAGCATATTGAATAAAAAAACAATAACAAAACAGTAAGTCAAAAAAAATACAATATTTTTAACAATTACTATGTTACAATGTTGTCTGCAGTTGGGCACAAGGAAGATATCTGTGACAATAATATCTATGCAACCAACACACAGACAACTAACACAAAATAACATGACATGTATAGTGTGACCATACACTTCAGAGCCCACCAAAAAAATAAATATTAAAATAAAAATGAATTGATGGGAGAGGTTTTAATTAAAATGTGCTGCTTGACATTGCTCTTGAACAAAGCAAGTGTTTTCAATGCTTTTATATTATTTGGAAGGAAGTTAAACAGTAATGGTGCATGATAAAAATAATTTCTCTGTCCAAATGTTGATTTAACAATTATCGGCTGATAATTTAGAGAAGCTCCCAGTCTAGTGAAACGCACCTGCTGAGTTCTCTGTGCCAAATCAATGCAGCTGTAAAATTTACACAGTGCTTTCAATATGTAAAGCTCCCTAGCATTCATAACTTTACACTCATTATATAATAGTTCAGATGGATATACAAATTTTTTTCTATACATGACCTTCAGGATCAATTTTTGTGCTATATTTAGTGGTTCTAAATTTGTTCTGTAACAACCCCCCCAGCATACTATGCCATATGACAGCAAAGACTGAACAATAGAGAAATATACAGTTTTCAGTTTATCTTTATCCAAAATATATCGAAAATTAGGATGTAATGTTTAATGGTATCAATATCATTCGAAGAGCACTTTTGCTTACTTCTTGGATCTGCGAAAAATAGTTTTGTGTTTCTCTTCATAAGTCCGTTCTCACAAAAACCGCTGTATTTTGTGACCGATTAACTAGCTTATGTAATTCTGTGAAATATCTCTCTATTCCAGAGAGTATTTTCCTTGGATGGTGGGAGATTTGATTAGTAAACTTTTATTTTACAAATTTAATTTAATTAGAATTTACAAATAATATAAATTCAAGATTAAATAGTTCTGTATACAAGTTAGAATCAAAGTTTTTCACTAGAGGTGGTCTATCTAGAATAAGAACCTACTGTTCTTTATGTCTTAATAACAACTTTTTATTGTTCCCCATTCAATATAATTTATATACTCGTATTTTAATTATTCACCCTAGCTTAGAAACAACAGCTAAAATAATATAAAAAAATATTATATATTCCAGTTTGGCGACATCTGTCTAAATAATCTATTATTGCTTCAATCTAGTCATTCAAATGGTTCTGAACCAAACTAAACAACTATCAATATATGATAGCTTTCACAGATGTCACTTTTCATCTAGGTTGTCTTTTATTTTAATTAATTATAAAGAATCAATATTTTACAAATTCCCTTTAGAAAAGTTGTTGATTCAGACCTCAATGATAAACGTATTCTTGATGGCACATTCTCTTGAAGTTCTTGAATATAGTGTGAAGTCATGCAGAGTCCATTTATTCTTAAAATGTCATAACTGTTTTATCTGGTGTGGAAAATATAGAAAAAGAAAAAAATACTTGTTTTATAACGTATATATAATAATTTTAAATACCAGGCGTAATTCGTGTAATATAAGAATAATTTTTACAGCAACATGTAATAGAAATGACAATTTTAATTTGAAAAGGAGTCACAAGAGAAAGTATTTTTTTTTCTTTACTAAAACTCAAATTATCATTTATCATGAATAATTTTATTCCATCATAAATCATGTGTCTTCGTCATTCCTATTGGAAATTAGGAAGAAGAAACGGCGAACCATAAAATATTCATAATTTTCGGTCTTTTGCAATTCAGTTCGCAGCTTCATTTCGGTTTTGCGCAGATTTATTAGATTTTAGGACAGAATCATTAGTCGAGGTGAATAAATTATTAAAACAAAAGGTTATACAAAGGATAGAAATTCAGTTATAAAATATTTTGAATTCAATTTGACTAATGGACGTCTTCATTTTTTGAGTTTGCTAAATGAAATTTATAGTATTATTTAATTACAACAGTTTATTTATTTAAATGTATCGATTATGTCGATATCGAAAGCATACTTAATTATATTAAAAAATCAATGTTTTTTTTTAATTGAAAAAAAAAATGGATGGGTTCTCAGGCAACTCAAGTTGTCTGTTATGTCCAATATAAATTCAATAAGCACCCGATAATTATATAGTTGCCACATTCTGGAGAATGATGATATTAATTCTTTTAATAGATCCAGTTTAATCTAGACAATTGAAAACTGTGACACAGCTGGAAATCGAAGCAGGAATCAATGGCCCAGGGTTGCGTTCACAATGAACTGGTGTACTTAGTGACGCTCTAATCCGTTCAGAATGAGCGGAATCGCAGCCCTGGAGTTAGATATCCATTCAACTGAGCCACGAAGGCTTACTCTAATTACATGTTTCTAAAATCAACAAATGGACTAAGTTTTCTAAAATAAGATAATTTATTCAATTTACAACTTACAGAGGTAGAGTAGAGTAAAAAGTTGGTTTTCGAAAGATACCCGTGAGGTTAGGAATTTATTGCTCCAATGTAAAGTGTGTGCTTTCAGTAACAAAAGTTGTGATATTATTGAAATTATTTGAGCTTTTGAAATTTGCACCGAATGAACGTTACTCTGCGGCATTTCAAACTATCTTTTCTAGCTCCCAGATGAATTATGAAAAAATATTCCAAGGAAATAGTAGACTTAATGAAAATATTTCATTAAGCTTTTATTTCATTATTTGGTATGATCTTTGTATTAATGATATTATCCACCATGAAATATTTACAAAAAAAAATGCTGGTATGGAGATTTTTTCTTCTTCAATGGATCTGCAGTCTAAAGCCCATATCGAGTTTTTGCCTCCAGCAACTTCCTCCTCCAACCTCTTCTGCCATTTACTGCGAGCTTCCATTTTGGCACACTCAGAAGCTGGGACGCGTCTCTCATAATATCGTCTTCCCATCGCAGTCTCGGTCTCCCGACCTTTCTTTTGCCACCTGGGTGCCCCTCTAAGACTCTTTTTGATGCCCGCGATGATGGCATTCTCTGGACATGCCCGGCCCATCTCAGCCTTATTAGTCTTATAAGTTAAGAATGTTTTGGAGTTTTATATATGTCGTAAAACTCATCGTTGAATCTAATCCTCCATGTTTGTCCATCATTCATGGGTCCCAGGATTTAAGCAGCACATTTATTTAAAACATGTCCAGCATCTCCAAGGCTTTGCTATCAGTGTCCAAGCCAAGTTGAATGCTTTGTCACATTTCGTCATCGCCTTTTTATATCTAGGGTATCTTCATTATCTTTATTGGTAGTATATTGATTGGCGAACTACATAGACCTAATAAGAGGCAGTTGAAAGCAGATGAACGATAAAAGACGAATGGAAGGAGGCGGGTGGATGCGATGTGGCAAGCATAGATAACAGTGGAGGACTCAGAGGAAGGAATGTCTGTACGGGAATCAGCCAGATAGTGCATACAACAAGTATGCACTATCTGGCTGACTCGTTGTATTGTTTTTGTGTATATTTTGGAGTTTCAGCTATGAAGCATGAAATTTTCTGAAATAAATAAATTTCTTATTCAAATTTAATCATATGATTTAAGATAGAGTTAATTAGGCTAAGGCAACCTTTACATTGTTAATTTCTTCTTTCTAAAATGTCAAAATTTTCTTCATGTTCATACGTTCTGGAAAATTGGGTATTTTAATTTTTGTTTATAGTAAGTATAATAATACAATCATAAAAATGTATTCGAGGATCATTTACCAATATAGAAAAAAAAGCATTTGTAGAAGAAAGTTTCGGGATAGAACTTACCTACTAGTATAGTAAATAGTCTTTTTTATACATCGTATATTTGTAAAACACCAACAATCTTACTGGAGGGATCTAAGATATGGCCTTTTTCTCAAAATATATTTTACCCAAGCACCAAAAAGTTGGTCTATGTTTACTGAAATTTTATTTGCGTACTCTCTGAAGAGTCGTTCTGACAAAACAGTGTCATATCTGTGACCATCAGGAATATACAAATTTATATAATCCAACTGTCGATTCGTTCAAAAGAATGAAATTCTTTTGAAGGAAGAGGCACTTTAAATCCAAGACGCGTGTATGAAGGAACACGATTGTATGCAGGGTCTATATTTTTCAATGTTTTTCCAACTTTGAAGTCAAAAAACGCCAACTTAGAGGCTTCGCAGTATATATGTTCCATATACGGATCTACTCAGAATTCAGAGTAGAACATTTAATGTGTGTGTGTGTGTGTGTGTGAGTGTGTGTGTGAGTGTGTGTGTGTGTGTGTGTCTATCAACTTGTGATCCGCTCAATTTACAGAGCCCAAAATTTCAGAATATATAAAAAGTACTAGGTCTACAAAACTTTTATACTCAGAATTGTGAATTTTTGTTTCAATCAGGGGTTATCGACTTTTGAATTTTTACTTTATTTTTCCATATATCTCAGAAACCATAGAAGCTAGAATAAATTGGTATGAATATAGACAAAAACAAAATCTCAAATTTTTTCGAAAAAATTCCAGAGTTTCTTAAATATTTTTTACTAAGAAAAATATTTTTTTATGAAAAATTTGTGTTTAACTTAATTTATGACTTTAACTGCCTATATTTTAACTGCCTAAAAATATCGAAAAAAGCCGAAACACCCCAACTAGATAATTTAATTTTCTATAAAAAAAAAACTATTCATCTAGGTACAAATCAAATTTTTTTTAACAATTTTTATAAAAATTGAATTTAGTGACGACATTGCCTCATGCAATTTGTACGGCAGTCGCCTATGCACAATAAGTAAGAAGACTTAATAGTTTGATACTTAATCTCCAAACATACACACAGAACCATCATGCTGTTTTCATATTCCATGTAGGAAAAGAGGACTGACCTCCATACTGTCCAATCTTGACATACATATCAACATGTGTTAAAATTTTCAATAATTTGGATATATGGGTTTATAGTTTGATTCTTACTCTTCGCTTATACATACTTTCGCTATCGACAGTTGGATCTCATGTGTTACATGTAACTAGTAATATTAAATCCCCGTTATTTAGCGTCAAGAATGAAAAATAGACAGCCAGACATATATGACATGAAGATAGGGCATATCATGTTGGCCTCTAGTAATTTGATTTTCTTCCTTGAATTGTTGAATGTACAAACATTTTTATGACATAGGATCCCAATATCATTCACAATTTCATTCTTTTTATCATCAAAGACGGTATGGTTGAATTTAAATTTTTTTTTCCTTTAACGTCCTCAGATGAAATCCTTTTGTATGATTCCCACAAAGATAATAATTATTTCTCAAGACCCACAATATCTTAAATAATAAAATCATAGTACACATCAATTTAATGTTAAAAATAATACACACCAATTGCATAACTCTTCAAAATACAAACAAAAATTTAAAAAATTCTTTAAAACTTTTCAATTTATGCAGCTTTAATTTTTAAACGACTTTAAATTAAAGTGATTTTTAAAAGATTTAAATAGAATCGTGAAGAAATATCAATACTATAAGATGATATTTTAAATTCAATCAAATGTAATGGATATATTCAATATATTTTTCAAACATGAGATTGAAATTTAATCGAATTTTTTTTAATTGCATATTTGCAAACAATGTATTTATAATATTGATATCATTTGATACCCGACAGGGAAAAAATCCAATGTTTGCGTATATACAATTAAAAAAATATTCGATTAACATACACATTGGTACAAGTTGGAAAACAAGCTAAAAATGAATAATAATATTTCTGGCGCAGTTCAGGGGTGACATCTGTGCGAGACACAGTCATCTCATTTATAAGAACTGTTGCTTTCATTGTTTGCAAATAAACTGATTTCTCAATAGATGGCGTTACAAAAAAGTTTCTTCGTTACTTCATAGATGACTATAGTATAATTTCTTATTTTTAGGTGAATTAATACACATTATTCACCTTTCAAAAATTACATTGATAAGGGAACTCCATAAGAAGGCATAATTGGTGAACGTTGCACAAGTGCATAAAGTCCTCACGTAAACCAGCCGATGACAGGTCGTAAGCCCTGTAGGTGCATTGAGTTCCTGGTTCTTCTTTAAAAATCCAACTTCGTCTCTATTGAGATGTTAAAAAGGTTGTCAATAAAAATAAAATTTACTGATGATTTTTTTTTATTATTGAAACCAAACAAAATATAACAATATACAAACAATAAAAATATTAAAAAAAAGTACAATTTAAATAAGTTATATGAAACATTTTTTTATAGAATTTTTTGGTATACACCACCTCACTAGGCTGAGCCTGTACCGAGGTGGCAGAATTTTTTTTTTTTGCGTTATATCTGACAGAAAAAATATTAAACTTGTATTTAACTAAAACTTGTTATAAATATAGGTACCTATTGTAAAATAAAAATATAAACTATTGTATAAGGTTTCAGGGATATCCAGTATGGTTCAATCATGAAATAAGATCTCTAATCACAGATAAAAAACGGGCCCATAAACGTTTTAAGGAGACAAAAAATGCTGATGATTACCAGGTATTCTCTGACTTAAGGAAAAAATGCAAGAAACTGGCTAGAGAGTGCTACAACAATTACATGGCTGAAGTCGAGAATGGGGTCCGATACGACACCAAGACTTTGTGGAAGTTTGCAAATTCACAGCGGAAGGATAACAGTCAAATTCCTGATACAATGTTCTACAATGGTAATGGAAGTGATGACTTACATACGATAAGTAGTTATTTTGAGCATTTTTTTAGAAACATGATGGTACCTGACACTGGATTGGGTTCAACAACCCTGCACGATCCTGAGGTGACTGTCTCGATAGGGAGCTGCAGGTTGAAGTTTCTGAACATTGTCAAGGGACTTGAAAGACTGGATGTAAGAAAACCCACAGGTCCTGATGGCATCCCAAATCATCTTTTAAAGAACTGTAGTACATATATGGCTTTCCCATTGTATGTACTCTTTAATGAATCTTTGAAGTTGGGATATTTTCCATATTACTGGAAAGCTAGCTTTATTATTCCGATATATAAAACGGGCGAAAAATCCAATGTTTGCAACTATAGGCCAATAAGTATCTTATCAGCGATCCCTAAGTTCTTTGAATCCCTAGTTCTTGATAGTCTTGCTCCTATTTTGAATGGCCTGATTAACCCCTGTCAACATGGATTTATAAATGGAAGATCGACATTGACAAACCTTATTATATACGAAAATCATATTATGGAAGCATTTGCTAATAAGTTTCAGGTGGACTCGGTCTATACTGATTTCAGTAAGGCGTTCGATAGAGTGCCACATAGTATACTTCTTCAAAAAATAAAATTGTACGGAATTCATAGTTCACTTCATGATTGGCTGTCAAGTTATTTATGTTCAAGAAAAATGGTGGTTAGAGTGAAGAATGTTGAGGGTAATGGTTTTGTGACATCTAGTGGTGTGCCTCAGGGTAGTCATTTGGGGCCTGTTCTATTTATTCTATTTATAAATGATATTATAAAATCCTTTGACGGAGTAAACTGCTTGCTTTTTGCTGATGATTTAAAGATGTATAAGGGACGTGAATTGCCGCTGAATGAATCACGACGCTTGTAGTTCGCTCCTCATATTTTTTGTGTTTTTGATGTTTTAAGTGGTGCAAAAACTTATATTTTGTGTTAATTTTTGTTTAAATGCTTATGTGAACATATCTTAGTTAAAATATTGTCCCCACGTAACCGGTGAGTTCGTTCCATTTTTATTTATTTTATTTTTTTTTGTAAGTGTGTCAAAACAATTGCTTAGTGGAGGTAGGTAAGCAAACAATTTGCCGGCGCTTCATGCGCTGTGCTAGCGAAATGTTACCTAGTATCGTTGTTGCCAAGTCAACAGATAACAATGTATTAGAATGTACGCCATCAAAACAAACTCGTAAGGCCCAGTCCACACCGATAGATCATGATAATACATTATTGGATAGTTCAGTATCCAAAAAATTCAAACCAAACATAAACCCCTCAGTACACCAAGAGAATTCTTTACTGTATAATGAATCCTCTCTTTCCCCATTTATTGTACATGTACAAAAGAAAGTAGCGGGAGAAAGTCTTCAAATACAGGCTATCTCATTCGGTTCGTTTATCTACAAAAATAAAATTGATAAAATAAAAAAAATCAAGCCGTTGGGTAAACGCACAATTGCAATCGAATTCAAAAATTATTTAGCAGCAAATACTTTTCTTAATAACAAAATTTTAGAACAAAACAACTACTTACCATTTATACCTTCCTTTCACGTAACTCGTCTTGGAGTTGTAAAAGATATACCTACATCTCTTTCTGACGAGGAAATATTAAGTAATTTGGAAGTCCCTCCGGGATTCGGAAAAATAATAAAAATTCGAAGGCTTAACTACAGAGACCGTAAAATTGAAATCCCGACATGGAAACCATCTCAAACTGTTGTGGTCACAATCGAAGGGCAAAAACTCCCATCACACCTTTACCCCCTTTTTACAATCGTCTACCAGTAGAAACTTACATATTCCCTACTATTCAATGTCATCAATGTTTAAGATACGGACACACTAAAACTAACTGCAAATCTGCAGCACCTAGGTGTTTTAAATGCACTTTACATCATCTTGGAAACACATGTAATGTAACTCAAGAAAATACTATTTGTGTTCATTGCTCGGGAAATCACCAGGCTATCGATATAAATTGCCCAGAATTGACAAGACAGAGGAACATTAAGAAAGTAATGGCTGACCAAAGTATATCGTATATCGAAGCAGCTGGAATGTTTCCCTCCGTGAAAATATCATACTCAGAAAAAACGAAAGCTGTCAACAATTCAAACAAAATTGAAACACAAAATAATTTCACACCAAAATGGAGGGTAATCCTTCAAACAAAAATAATCTTAAAAAACATAGTAATACCCCCCCTTACTTGGATAAAAAACAAATCAACTCATTATTAATTGCACCAAATGGAAACCATCCAGTACCTAAAAATGGATGTGCTCTCCCGTTAACAAATGAAACTACCCCAGATACAATAATACCTGAAGACATTAATTATAGTCGTAAAGAAATAATTCTAAATTGCATATACAATATGATCCATGAACTTCTTACCACAGAACACTATATCTCAGTACCGTCCAACGATGCACTTATTAATAACACCTTACAAAATACTGTCAATATACTCAATAACAACCTAAATAAAGAAGATATCGATTCAAACTCTATCACAGAAACAAATTAGACCTTAAACTTGTAACTCGCACAATAATTCCCTGTATAATCTTTCATACAAAATGGCCTTAAATATTGCCCAGTGGAACTGCAGAAGTGCAATACCTAATAAAGACTCTATTTTAAAATTGCTATCCGAGAACCAGGTTCAAATAGCGGCACTATCTGAAACCTGGCTCCGCGATGAAAAAACATTCAAAATTCCCGGCTACCAATGCCTAAAAGATAATAGACATGATGGCAAAGGTGGAGCTGCGTTATTAATAAAAGACACATTTTTCTTTAACCAGATAAATTTAAAACCAATAAATTGTCCATCACAAGTTGTTGCTGCGGAAATAGACGGTACAACTTTTGTCTCAATTTATATTTCTCCTAATTTCCAACCCACCAAAAATATTTTAAGAACCATAATTTCTCGAATAAAACATCCCTTTATAATTATGGGAGATTTTAATGCTCACCATAACATGTGGGGTTCATCATCATGCACAAAATTAGGTAGAATTATAGTTGATCTGCTAAATGAGTTGAATCTTTGCATTATTAACGACGGATCACCGACACGTATCCCTGTGCCAAATCAACGAATCAGCGCAGTAGATTTAACAATATGTAGTCCCGATATTGCTCCATACTTGAATTGGAAAATACTTTCTGACCCATTCAATAGTGATCATCTTCCAATAATTTTGCATTATTCACAACCGTCATACAGATACATATATACCTCTCATATTGAAAACTCAAAATCCAAAAGAAACAACAAATTCGATAAAAATGTTTGTAATTTTGGAAAAGCTAATTGGTCAGGATATAATCATTACACCAACAACCCCAATATAACATTTACTCCCCCCTCAATAGAAAACCTACAAGAATGCTACGATGAATTTATTAAAACGATTGAAATATCAGAAAAATTTATACCTAAAAAGAATCCCAAATTCAAAAAGTATCCCTTACCTCCTCCTTGGTGGGACTCAGCGTGCGAAGAACATTCGTCAATTAGGAAGCAAGCATATAAAGACTACAAGAATAACATGACACTTGAAAATTTCTTGTATCTTAAAAATGTTCAAGCTAAAGTCAAACGGTTCCTCAAAAACAAGAAAAGAAAAGGGTGGAAAGACTTCTGCACATCACTTAGTATCCAAGTTCCAATTTCAGAAGTTTGGAATAATATCAGAAAATTTCGTGGCTCATACAAAACCCCATCTTCTAAATCATGCCCTAAACTATGGTCAGAAGATTTCTTAAATAAAATGGCCCCACCGTATGCTGTTAACATCGATGAAATCTCGTTACAATATTCACATACTAGCAGTAACTGGCTAGATGCCCCATTCCAAATAGACGAATTAAAATCAGTCTTACAAGTGGTAAAAAATACTTCACCTGGAATAGACGGGATCCCATATATTATCTTACATAATAGTAGCGACAAAATTCTTGAATATCTCTTAAAATTAATAAACATAATGTTCGATACAGGGGTTATCCCAGAATCTTGGAAAACTCAACTCATTATCCCAATTTTGAAACCACTAAAGGACCCTAATTCAGGTGTCAACTACAGACCAATAGCATTATCATCAACTCTGCTTAAATTAACAGAACATATTATAAAAAGACGAATTGATTGGTTCGTTGAAAACAAAAATATTTTGCCGTACAATATGTTTGGCTTCAGAAAAAAAAAATCCTCAGTAGAAAGTGTAGCCAATTTAACAACGGATATTCTTTTAGCTTTCTCTAGACAAGAACAGGTCATAGGAGTAAGCTTAGATATCACAAGTGCATATGATAATGTGCTTCTCTCCCTTCTTAAATCTAAACTTCTCCGAATTGGAATCCCCCTAAAATTAGCCATCTTCATAATGAATATTCTCCTGGATAGAAAAATCATTCTCGACATTCGAGGAATTGATACTCAAGAAAGAAAAGTCGACAGAGGCTTGCCACAGGGGTCAGTCCTTAGCCCTATCCTCTTCAATATTTATATTCACGAGATTTTTCATTTACTGTTACCCTCGGCACAGTTACTGATATATGCAGACGATTTTTTTATTTATGTATCAGGGAAAAAAATCCAACAAATGGAGAACATTATGAATAATACTCTCAAAAATATTTCTTCGTGGTTATCTGAAAATGGCCTGAATCCCAGTCCTCCCAAATGTAAAGCCATTATGTTTACAAAAAAACGCTCTATACCACATATAAAAATTCAACTAAATGACATTATCCTCCCTGTCTCTTCGGAATTAAGATTTCTTGGTATCACTTTGGATTCCAGACTATCTTGGAACTCTCAAGTTACACATATCATTAACAAATGTCAGTCTGGACTAAATGCAATGCGAGCTGTAACCCGTACTTGGTGGGGAGGTCACCCTTCTGTTCTACGTTTAATGTATATATCATACGTTCGCAGTCAAATCGACTATGGAGCGTTTTTACTTAGTCCAATTTCCAAGAAAAATTTACAACGCTTAGATAGAATACAATTTGAAGGTCTGAGACTTATATTAGGCGCTATGAAATCGACACCGGTATGTGCACTCCAGGTGGAAGCCGTGGACCCACCACTTGAGCTGAGAAAACAGTATCTGTCAGATAAATTTGTTTTAAAATGCAATATTATTAAATTCCACCCTCTAATTAGAAAAATCGCTATGCTTAAAATATTCACAAATCAATCACCATTTTGGAAACATAAAATCTCCCCTCCTCTTGTAAATAGCCTCACCTTTTTAGACCAATATTCATCGGATTTCATTAAATCTGAGACACTCCCAGTTTACTCATTACCCTATCAAAATTTAATCGAGCCGCCAAACATAATCCACTCATTAGGAATAACTCCAGATGCTTTTGCATCTAAAAGACTTAAACACGTAATTGAATCCAAATGGAATGACTGGAAAATACTTTATACGGATGGATCAAAAATGGACTGCAAAAGCAATACTGGAGCAGCAGTATTTAGTGATTCAGATAAAGTTGAATTACTTTTGACTCTCCATAAAGATTCTACAATATTCTCAGCAGAATGTATAGCTATAATAGAGGCTTTGAACTATGCAAATAAAAAACGATTCTTAAAGACATTAATATTGACCGATTCCTTAAGTACACTCGAAAAACTCTCTAAATCCCCTATTTTGTATAGTGATGACCACTACTGTATAGATATATGGAAAAAAATTAAAGAAATATGCAACCAAAACAGAAAACTTTGTCTGGCATGGATACCAAGTCACTGTGGTATACCAGGAAATGAGAAAGCGGATGAATTGGCTAAGAGAGCAACATATGGAAACACACGGACACATCCCAATATTACACAAAACGATCTCCTACCAATCGCAAAAAACCGTCTGATGAATAAATGGCAGTTATATTGGGACACAAGCTCACTGAAAAAGGGTAGACTTTACAAAACGACCCAACAAACAATTGTCAATAAGCCATGGTTCCATGATAAAGCTTTTGACAAACATTCCATCAGCGTTATGTGTCGTATCCGCATGGGACACTGTTGTACCAGAGAGCATTTAAAAAAAATAGGGATCATTGATAGCAGTCTCTGCGAATGTATGATTGGTGATGAGACACTGGATCATTTGTTTCTTGAATGCCCCATAAACGATAGGTATCCGTCCTTTTTTACCGACCTCACAGAGATTGGGGTTCCAATGCCAACAAATGTGAGGACATTGTTGAGCTACAATTCCAGGCAGGTAAACATTTTGCTCAAAAAATTCATCAAAATTAATGACATTAAAATTTAACTCTGTTCATAAAATTTAAATTGATCGAAGTAAAATAAATATACAAAAATAATTTAGGTTTCTCTATTTTGACAGTTTAATATTTTAACTTAGATGGCTGAGAACACTCTTAACGGGTGAAGAGCCAACAAAAAAAAAAAAAAAAAAGATGTATAAGAGAATAAACAGCATTGAGGACAGTTTGGTACTTCAAAAAAATTTAGAGAATCTTGAGATCTGGTGTAATAATAATAAACTATTCTTAAATGCCCAAAAATGTCAAATAATCAGCTTTCACAGAGTAAAAAACCCTATTGTGTATGAATACCGATTGAATAATACATCGCTGGAACGTGTGACAAATATAAAAGATCTTGGTGTAATATTTGATGAAGGGCTTACTTTCATTCCACACATAAACAGCGTTACAAATAAGGCTTTAAAATTACTGGGGTTTATCCTGAGACTAACAAAGGATTTTAAATCAATTAACTCGTTAAAATTACTTTTTGTATCTTTGGTTAGAAGTCAGGTGGAATACAACACACCAGTGTGGTCACCGTATTACACAATCCACTCAAAGTCTATAGAAAAGGTCCAACATAAATTCTTCCGTTATATCAACTTTAAACTTCAAATACCGATTGAGGAACTTAATTATAACTTTATTCAGTCCCTGCTTGGGTTGCAGAGGTTGTCCGACAGAAGAATAATCGCTGATTTAATAATGCTCTACAAGATTGTCAGAAATGTTTACGACTCGCCAGATTTAACAAAATTAATTTTGTACCGCACCCCAATGCGAGGTACTAGGCAGATCGTAACATTTCACTGTGATAATGTCTGTAGAAACTATCTTTATAACTCTCCAATAATAAGAATACATAGGCTTGGTAACATGTATGGTCATCTCAGTGACATTTTTGCAGACTCCTTAGCATTTTTTAAGCGAGCACTGTCGGACGGTTTCGGAAATCAGCAGTGATATTATAATTGTTCATGATTAGGTATGTATTAAGAAACCTGAAATGTATGTATGTGTATGTATGTATGTATGTATGTATATGTATGTGTATGTGTATGTATATATATGTATGTGTATATATATATATATGTGTATGTGTGTGTATGTATGTATGCATGTGTATATATATATATATATATATATATATATTTTTGTATTGATTGATATTTTGTTTGTATTCTATTATTATTATTTTAAATTGTTAAAGAAAAAAAAAAAGTTTTTTTTTATTTGAATAGTTTAATGTTTTTATTCTATTATAATTATAAATTTGAAAAAAAAAATGTTTCATTTTATTGGTAATTTGCTTTTATTCCATTATTATTATTTTAAATTTGTAAAAAATGTTGTGTATTTGATTGGTATAGTGTTTTTATTCTATTATTATTATAAATTTATAAAAAAAATATTTTTATCTGATTAGTAAAATGTTTTTATTCTATTACTATTATTTTAAATTTGTAAAAAAAATGTTTTATATGATTGGAATTTTGTCTTATTTAATTTAATTGTAAAGTGCTATTTATTCTGTAATTTAATTGTCATTTAATTTAATTATTTATTGCAATTAATTTTGTTTATAAATTGGTGTATATTATATTTTGTTTTTTTTACTTTTTATTTTTGTATAAATTTCTAATTGAATTGCTTAGTGTTTACTATTTGATGTAATTGTGAATTTATATTATGATCATTTTAAATTTGTAAAAGAAAAAATGTTTTTATTAGATATCGACCTGGCAACTTACAAATATTGTAACGACGGTGTAGTGGATGTTGGTGTCTCTTTCTCGCACGGTGTCTGTAGTGCTGTGTGGGTGGGACGCCAGCTCTGTAGGTACCTGTAAGTTATAGTGTCAGGTCGATGTATGTGGACATTTGTGTCCCATTCTGATTCGTTTCAGAGTACGAAAACGTCTATTAACCAACGGGCGCTTGTGTAAAAGGATTTCATCCGCGCGGTTCGACGTAATGAGGTCCGTATAAATGCAGTCAACTTTTTGACATTTCTCATATACTAAAATTCAGACAGATAAATTTGGACGAATCGGAGTGGGACATATTTCGAATTGTGTGAAGGATTTTGTATTTTTATGAATTATTGTGTTGTTTTTCTTTTGTTTAATGCGAGTTTTGTTTTATTTTTACCATATTTTTATAATGGCCAAGAGGCCGTGTATGTAATAAATAAATAAATAAAATAAATAAATAAATATTGTAGCTTGATCATGTTTTCGCAGTATATAATGCCCTTGTTTCTAATCCATGTTTCTATTGTGTTCTTGTATTTCAAATTATTCATCAACTGTATGTCCGTTATTTCACTTTTTATCTTATTAAAAAATTTTGGAGCTAAATAATAGTAATGTCTTTGTCCGAATGTCGTGTTTGTCTTTGGAGTCATGAGAAAATTCCTGCGTGACGTCTTGTAATTGTGTTGCGGTGTAATGTGAATTGTTTTATCTTTATGAAAATGTATAGAAATAATTTTGATATATAACTGTGGAATGTTGAAAACTGGAAAATCATTAAATAATTGAACTGTTGGATATGTAAATGTTTTTTTTTATTATAACCTTAATTAAAGTTTTTGTGCTTAAATAAGAGGATCCATATTAATTTTAGCAGCGCCACCCCAACCAATCATTCCGTGTGTTATAATCGATTGAGCTATAATTGATTGTGTGTTATATTTGATTGATGTAAATTACTAATTTTGCTGGAATCCTATTCACGAGATTACTCCATTTGTGGAGAAAATGGTAGGACAATATCAGAGTGGATTCCTACCGGGTAGGTCAACCATTGACCAAATATTCACACTGCGGCAGATACTCGAAAAAACGCTGGAGCATAATGTTGAAACACATCACCTGTTTGTGGACTTCAAGGCTGCATATGACAGTGTCAACAGAATTAAGCTCTACGAGGCAATGATGGAGTTGGCCATCCCCCCTAAACTTGTGCGCCTTGTCGGAATGACCATGTCCAATACATACTGCAGTGTGAAAATACAGTGTAGCACCTCGGAACAGTTCACAACATATAGAGAGCTACGACAAGGCGATGCATTGGCATGCTTGTTATTTAATATTGTCCTGGAAAAAGCTGTTAGAGACTCAGGCATAGAGACAACAGGAACAATTTTCAGAAAGTCGAGTCAATTACTTGCATACGCAGACGATATCGATATTATATCTAGAACTTTGCCTTGCATGAAGGATAACTTCTTGAGACTTGAGTCTGCAGCCAATAACATGGGTCTAAAGATCAACGCTTCAAAGACAAAATACATGGCAACAAGAAAAGCATCACTGAATAGCATCACCGTAAGAAACGAATCAATATCAGTGGGAACCCATCAGCTAGAAGCCGTTGAATCATTCACATACCTGGGATCTCTTGTTACAGTGGACAAGAGATCCCAGGTCACGACTCATCTTAAGGTCACGACTCATCTCTCGTAAAACAAAAACCCTCATTTACAAAACTCTTCTTAGACCAGTCATGACATATGCATCAGAATGCTGGACATTGACCAAGAAGGATGAAAATGCATTGTTGGTGTTCGAAAGGAAAATACTTCGCAAAACATTTGGTCCTACCTGTGAAGGAGGATCTTGGAGGATCCGGTTTAACCACGAGCTAGAAATAATGTATGGCGAACCAAACGATGTCCAATACATCAAAATACAACGTCTATGTTGGCTCGGACACGTTTGTAGAATGGAGGATAACCGGGTGCCAAAGAAAGTATTGGACACCTATCCTGAAGGAAGAAGAAGCAGAGGGAGACCTAGGATGAGATGGCTGGACGACATCGAGGGCAATATAAGAGCAATCGGACAGACAAATTGGAGGAGACTTGCTGTCGACAGGGCGGGATGGAGGCAGTTTCTTGAGGAGGCCAAGGCTCGCACCGGGCTATAGCGCCATTGCTGATGATGATGAAATTACTAATTTATACGACTCTCTTTCTCTCCTCCTTAGCTTATGTATCCCACATGGTGATGAGGTCAGCTCTCTTTACTACGCTCCTCCACTTCGTGCTATCCGTCTTCGGATTCATTATACCACTACATATTTTAAAATATAGATGATTTCCTTTGAATATAAAGTTTATTCGCTATTTATTATTTTTTCGCTACTCCCACCACCACCCGCTCTGCCTATGGGGACTGTAATCGGCCCCTTCACAGAACGCTAAGTGAACGACAAAAAAAAAATGCATAGCACGAAAAGTAGCTCATGGAGCCCTCTATATTAGCAATCTCGGCACCATAGTGCAAAAAGAAACAATCAACGAGTGCGAACAGAAAATTCACACCCGTGGACTGTCTATGACCTCAGATCCCCCCACATGCAGACCATCAGAGAAGTGACCAAGATCTCTGGAAATAATTAATTTAACGGGAATCTTCTAAAAGTAAGGCACCATATCTATGACAGAAAACCTTAAAAGCTTTATAATTTTTCTTCGAGATCAAAAAATCCGCATGACCAATGGGACCTTGAAGAGGCCCACGGACAGCAACGAGGAGCTCCGATCTACATATATGAGGACACCATTGGGTGGCAACATTCCCAAAGGATATGTTCCGAAGTTTGGTCCGGGTATTGACAGAAATGACATGAGGCAGAGGAGGCAATGTTAAATCGGTGAAGATAACTTTTAAAGTTTCCGTGTCCTGTGAAAAATTGGGAAGTCCAAAAGTCTGGAACAACCCAGGGAGATTTAAGACGATACCTCACGTCGGGAAAAAAATTATTATTTTTTCAGGAAACACAGTAAAGGGGATAATATTTTGATCATCTGTTCATTTGTTATAATGTGTCATTATTTTCTTTTTGAAATCTGGCATGGCCATCATCATCTTACAAGTCCATTCATACAGTAATGCTTCTAAGTGTATCATTTTTCATCCAAGGACTAATCCTATTTCAAGGATTTCGGAGGAAGATAAGGATAATCTTTCAATTTACCCCGATCATCATGTCCGATTCCACATACAATTGGATTATTTCAACCTTTTCTACGTTTTTTTTTATCTCCACTTTCACCTTCTTCGTAACAACCTATTACTCTGAACGTGTGACATTGATAGAATATAAAAATATTTTATAGAAATAAAATTTCTTAATGAAATCCTAGTATTTTGAAAAGCGTTCTATGTGGCCCACAACATTTTTGTCGATACTTATTTTTCAATCGAACGCCACATTTTTCTATCCTGACACGCATCTATCGCCTCATCAACATTCATACATCGTCTCGCATGTGTTCGTCTGTTGTTCAAGCTTCTAACATTTCCTTGTCGATCATCATATCATATCATGGTATATCCTATTTTTGGATGGCCTCGACCTCTGTTTCCATTTCTGTCCGCATATTTTATTATTTTCGTAAGACGTTCCCCATTCATTCTACCCATGCGGCCAAACCAACACAACGAATTCACACATTAAATATACTGTTGTTGGGGGCTGTTGTTGGTGCGATCTATTGGGACGAAATTGAAAATCTTCGAGGTTATTCCTATCCCTCTATTCCCTCACCCTTCCTGTTCTATGGAGGTTTTTACGCCAAATTCTTAATTAATAAGTACTTTTTTGTTGTTTATATTTTGTATTGTTAAGATTTTGATTGTATAAAAGCATTAGGGAACTTAACTGGTTTTGTATATATATTGTTGTTTTGTTTTCCCACAAGCTCTATATAACTGTCTGTTAAATAAAATAAAAAAATAAAATAAAAAAATTCACGAAAAACGAAGTCATTATTCAGATTGAAGGTTCTTTCATTCATTGTACCAATGTTGTTTTTGCTTTTGTTTGTATTTAATTTAAATTTATTTTTATTAATTACAATAAATACATTCTTAAAAAAATAAATAAAAAAAACAGCTACAAATGCAACATTCGATTCCATGTGGATACTCTTTAACCTTGTCCGATTTCAATAAATTTTAGAGTTTTATCAACGTAAAATATCAAAACCTTCTGATAAAATTATAAATAAATCCCCATTTATCCCCAAATAATAATACGCAAATCTTCGCAAATTGATGAGTTTCATGATTTCTTAAGATTTCTATTATCAAACCTCTAGGATAAGTTCAGGGGGGCAAGTCTGCTCCGATCGGCGAAATCAAAACCCTAGTGATTACCCATATCATGGATATAATTAATATATGGAGTTCTATTATATCTTTAGATGTCATAGAACTCCATATGATAATTATATCCATGATATGGATAATCGCTTGGGTTTTGATTTAGCCGATCGTACCAGACTTATCCCCCAGGTGAAACCACCTCAGAAGTAATCCCTTTCTATTTAAAAAGGAATCATCGAATTCGACGTGGTATAGAATTTTATTAATTGCAGACGACATCGCTAGACAATATCGAGTTCCATTATCAGAATTCGATAAAATTCATATGTGTTACCATCTCTGTAGCACTCTTATTATAATGAAATTGCCACTTGGCAATTCAATCGCCGCTGGCATAGGGTTTCCAGAAGGTTCAATATGAAGTAATCCTTTTTAACTTATAGATACTCGAAATGTATCATTTCCTAAAGCCCAATATGGCAATTAATATATTATGTATTGGCACATTATAAGGTAATTTATTATAACATTAAATTTAGGGTTTCAAGTATGTCCTACATCTTTTGTAACATGACAAATTGTGGTTGTTTAATATATATAACTATTCGATCTCATTGTAATTCCATCCGAAATAATTTTCCTTACCCTAGATCGGTCATACCTAGTCGGTACATCGTGCATATTCATTACACATCGACCTTCTTGGGAATATTCAAGGAATTCAATTAAACTTAATGTCAGTATGAGCCTGCTTTAGAATATTATTTATTTCAAAAGAATTTTAAATGTGAGGTCATGCCATTATAGCCAAGATCTGCCAACATGCATGGACGGTATTTCAAATATGGTAAATGTGCCAACCCAGAGACCATACTCAAACTCATTATATCCTCGTTTCATTAAAACTAGTTACATGAAACACATGAGATCCAACTGATGAAGACTATAGTATACATAGTTGAAGAATACATACCAAACTATAAACACTGAAATGAAAATTATTCAATATTTTGATCTAAACAAAACATGAAGGTCAGGATAGGATAGTGTGGAGGTCAGTCCTTTTGTTTCTACTCCGAATATTTAAGCAACTTGATGGTATGTATGGATATTAAGTATCAAACTATTGCGAGTCTCCGTAGATATTATTAATCTATACTACCATAAAAATTGTATGAAACGATGTCGTCGCTAATCTCATTTTTTTACAAAAATCTTTATAAAATTTACTGCTACAAAGTACATATTTTTTATAGAAAATTAAATTACCAAATTGGGATGTTTCGGCATTTTTCGATATTTTTATAGTATCGGAAATATAGGCAGTTAAACAAAAAAAATTGTCTTAATACATATATTTTTCTTAATGGAAATATTTTGAGAAACTCTGGAACATTAAAAAAATATATTATTTACATAAATTTTCAGCGTTCTAGAAAAAAAGAATAAAAATTCAAATATCAAAACCCGGCATTGGAACAAAAATTCAAAATTCTGAGTATTTGTGAGCCTATATTTTTTGAAATTTTGGACGCGGTACATTAAGCGGATTAAAAGTTATAAGGGACACACACACACACACACATGTTTTACTCCGAATTCTTGGTGATTTTTGAATTCAAAGTTGAAATCCCATGAAAAATGTGGATCTGGGGGGCTAGTCTGGTCCAAATGGCGAAATCAAAACCCTCACGATTACCTATATCATGGATATAATTATTATATGGAGTTCTATAATATCTTAAGATGTTATCTCCTTATGATAATTATATCCATGATATGGGTTATCACGATGGTTTTGATTTCGCCAGCTGGACACGATTTACATAATCTGGCCACCCAGGTCATACATAATCTCGCGAATCATGACTTGAAACATTGTCGATCTGTTAAGACATATAAGTTATCTTGAACAAATCGACAGTTGGATAATAATGAATTTTGAATCATTATTTGAATGTTGATGTTATTGAATTGTTGAAAACAGTATTAAACGGAATTTTAAGTGAAGATTGCATTTTTAATAAAGTATCGGTTATTTGATCCACAAACGATAAAAACGAATAAAGAAATTTAAAATAATAGTGTATTCGCTTCGAATATAATGGAAAATAATTCATGACAAATGGACAATGTCGGTTCTTTGACAATTTACGTTGCAATATGAATTTGATACCATTGTGCTGTGATTGCTAGCGAGTCTCCATTGAAAAACTAAATCCAAAAAGTTTACAATGAACGAAGATTGCTGCTTGAGTTACCTCTGTGCTTGTTGCGATACAATTGAACGGTGGAAACTGAGGGATATTAATAAATGTGCCAGTACTGAATAGTGGAGATTGAGTTATCTATATAATAATACGTGGATCGAAAACTTCGGATCCCTTTTAAAGCAAACTGCGCGCACGGAGGAGTTTGATATTTGGCATAGTTAAAGTTTGTATAGAGAAGCATTGCAGAAATCTAATATTTATACATAATTTGTGTTACAATGTTTAAAATCACAATACGGAACATGTTAAAGAGAAACACATAATCTACTGTGAAACAATACAAATGTTATTAAAATTTAAACAATAATACTGCAATATATGAAAATAAATCTTTGTACCTCTTAATAGATATTGTTTTTTATCATACATCAGGGGGACAAGTCTGGTGCAACCGGCGAAATCGAAACCCTCACGATTACCCATATCATGGATATAATTATTATATGGAGTTGTATAATATCTTTACATGTCATAGAACTCCATATGATAATTTAATGCATGATATGGGTAATCACGAGGGTTTTGATTTCGCTGGTTGGACCAGACTTCTCCCCCTAGTCCAATGACTTTCACATTTAAAATTTAATAAATTACGGTCGAATGATGACCTCTGTACGATGAATAGTATTTAAAAATAAATATTGTAAACATGACATACGTTGTAATATTTCAATTTCTTCTGAACTTTAATTCCCTTCAAACCTTCTTGCCCTTTCAGTCACGAAAGAGGTGGAATAATGCAGATCTGGTATTAAACAAACACATTATCCATGACCCTAACGAAAGGGTCCCAGGTACCTTCCCCGAAAAGTTTGGATTCAAAACAGAATTTGCAAAACAGAATTCGTACAGGGCAAGGACGATGTAACTACCAAACGTGGAAATGGGGAAAAAGGGATTCTCTGGAATGTGACTGTGGAGCGAGAAGCCAAACTATTCAGCATCTAGTTGAGGAGTGCCCGATACGGAGGTATGAAGGAGACTGGGTGCACATCGACTATAGGCATCGACTATAGGCGACTATAGGCAGTGAAGTGGCTGGCCGAACGGGAGCCATGAGTATAGAAAAAAATACCATGACGAAGACAAAGGCGCAGGAAAAGCCTTAGCCACACAAAAAAATAAGTACCTTAGTAAGTACCGAACAATGTAGGATACTGAAATCACAATTTAAACAAATTTTCGTATTTAAAAAAACGACTTCAAAATTAACGTGGGTCAAGAAAGAACTTGCCTACCTCCATGATGGTATGTATGTATGTATGTATGTAGGAAAATTATCTTTCATACAATTATTCGCCTATATAATAATAATAGAGTGTTATACAGATTGCAGACGTCTCCAAATTGAACAGATTGATGATTTTCCTCATGAGTTCTATCATCAGAACTCGACGAAACTTATATGTGAGACCACCCCCGAAGCACTTCCCTTTTTTTAATAAAGGAATTATTATCGCCGAAATGAAAATTGTAGAGTTTAATGATTTTCTCATGGATCTCATAATCATATATTGACCAAATTGAAATGAGACCAATTGGAAGATACTAATCGAAAAACAATAAAAATGGACAATATTTACGTAATATTGGCTGTATAAGCGTTCGTCACATGAAAACATCGTATTCCGTAGGTAAATATGTAAATATGTTTGAGATAAATCGACGAATCCCAAAATTATTTCATGAAACGATTACGATAAACTTATGACAGCAGAAATAAACCAATGATATAAATTATCGTCAATATGCACCTTAACGATTGGCTCGATTTGAAGACTATTTGAAAATCAGCTGTCAAACTAATTTTTTTTTCGATACTTTCTTCCATATAACCTCATAAATTCTTGAAGATAAGCATTAATGCTTGGGCTATAGTTGAACGAAATCGGTCGTGGCAGAATTCTAACTCGCGACCATTGGATTACTAACCCAGTGCGCTAACCCCTTTACCACCACTTATCTGAATCCCGTGCAATAACCAATTTCAGTGTTTTCAGAATTTTTAAATTTTCCAAGAAACTTTTAGGTATTATCTACTATAAAATCTCATTCGTATAATTCCAAGTGAATGCGTTCTAAAATTATCCAAATACCAAAGAACAGCATTTCAAATTTATTTAAATAAATGTGCCACTGTTGAAGAGTGAATAATGACGTATATTATGAAATGTGCCAGTATTGTGAATGGAACTATCGTTTGATGCCTTATCCTAATGCCATTCAACATGACCATTCACCATTAGTTTAACGATCAGGCCTCGTCGGACAATGAATTCTGAAATGAACCGTCGGATGAATTTGAATACCATTGTATTTGGATGACCAGCGAAGGATGGAGTCCAATTAACAGAGTCATTGATTTATCAGAGGGTCACTCGATGTAGTTTCATTTAGGAGATATCATAGTTTCAATAACCGTCCCTTTGTTTACACTAATGATTTGTTAAGCATATGAGGAGATTGAAAAATCTGTTAACTTGATTTGATTTTTAAAAATAAGTTGCATATGTCGACGTCTCCACCATATAATATTTATGTAATAAACATATATAATTCATACATACACGTAGAGCATCATGCCATGTCCTTTACGGGTAGGCAGAAGAAGGACGTCATATTTTTATATCTTGACACGCCTCAGGTGTAAGCTAACTGTTGATGATACGCCGGTGGAACAAGAAATGAGTTATAGGAGAACAGATCTGCAGCCATAACGACCTACACACTGAAGTCCTCGAACAAGTCAAAATAGCATCTACCGTGTCTGAAGCATCTGCCGTATAAAGAAGAAGAAGAAGACAAGCATCCATCTATATTCATGCATCGTCTCATATATTATGTTCGTCAGGTATTCAGGCTTCCATCATTTGTGATATGAGGAGAAAATGAATAATGAAGTGACCATAACTTTTAGTTGGGAAATATTGTTAAATTCATTACTAATAATTTATAAGTCAAGGAAGAAATACGAGTGTTAACGAATGCATTTCATAACGGACTAGCGGACCCGACAAACGATGTCCTGTCCAAACTATTTGTGAAACAATAAAATATACGTAACATAAATATATTTGAATCATATGGATGTTATTATTCGCTGAGCAAGCTTACATTTTCTTGTTCGATGAGCCGCTAATTCATTTCGTATATAATTGCAATACAGCATATATGGTCTGGACACGGAAACGAACGAATTGAAATATGAACATTAACGAAACAGTGAACAGAAATTAAAATTCCATGCACATGTATATAATTGAAATATGAATAATATAAAAACAGAGCGAAAAGAACGAAAAAGCCAAACTACGACACAAGTAATGTATTTCTTTGTGTTGTCAGATGGAAAAAAAACTAATCATTGAAAATCCGACATTAGCGCCACCTATTATAATTTATGGTTATAAAAAATCATAATTTTTAATTCCCTTCTATTATATTAATGTTTAAAATTCCATTTTGTGAATCCAAACCATTCAGGGACTCACACAAGGTATTCAACTGTTTAATAATTTTCCAGAATGTGTGAAGGAAGCATCTGGCTGCTTTTCGTCGCCTGTGTTGTTGAATACATAAAGGAATAGTTCTTTTAAGATAATGTGTGCTTCCTTTGTATTGTTGTGTAAATTTGAATATTTCCTCGTTTTGTGTTGTTTTTAAATATCTCATACTGTGAAAACTTTTTATTTTTAATTTGTAAATATGCTTATTGGTTATACTTGATGTTAGAAAGTGCAATTATTATTTTACATCTAAATAAAATATACATACATACACAAACACACAAAAATTTTCATCAAAATCGGTTCAGCCGTTTAGGAGTTCAGTGATATACACACGTACAGAAGAATCATATATATATATATATATATATATATATATATATATATATATATATATATATATATATATATATATATATATATATATATATATATATATATATATATATATATATATATATATATATATATATATATATTATAATATTTTTATCTCGGTTTTCCCGTGTCAGTAGGTCTTGACTAAGACCATTTGTCTTCCGACGTTTCGCCTGAATATTACCAGGCATTTTCAAGGACTTAACGAAAAGCACGTGCGCGACACACGTCTACTCACACTGAAAGCTCACCGTCAAGTGTGAGTAGACGTGTGTCGCGCACGTGCTTTTCGTTAAGTCCTTGAAAATGCCTGGTGATATTCAGGCGAAACGTCGGAAGACAAATGGTCTTAGTCAAGACCTACTGACACGGGAAAACCGAGATAAAAATATTATAATATATATATATATATATATATATATATATATATATATATATATATATATATATATATATATATATATATATATATATATATATATATATATATATATATATATATATATATATATATATATATATATATATATATATATATATATATATATATATATATATATATATATATATATATATATATATATATATATATATATATATATATATATATATATATATATATATATATATATATATATATATATATATATATATATATATATATATATATATATATATATATATATATATATATATATATATATATATATATATATATATTGTAATATTTTTATCTCGGTTTTCCCGTGTCAGTAGGTCTTGACTAAGACCATTTGTCTTCCGACGTTTCGCCTGAATATCACCAGGCATTTTCAAGGACTTAACGAAAAGCACGCGCGCGACACACGTCTACTCACACTGAAAGCTCACCGTCAAGTGACTCGTAGCGTACAAGATGGCCGCTTATGTCAAATATTGTTAGCGCGACGTGATTGGATTTTCGACGTGTGCTCCTTGAAAATGCCTGGTGATATTCAGGCGAAACGTCGGAAGACAAATGGTCTTAGTCAAGACCTACTGACACGGGAAAACCGAGATAAAAATATTATAACATATATATATATATATATATATATATATATATATATATATATATATATATATATATATATATATATATATATATATATATATATATATATATATATATATATATATATATATATATATATATATATATATATATATATATATATATATATATAAATATATATATATATATATATATATATATATATATATATATATATATATATATATATATATATATATATATATATATATATATATATATATATATATATATATATATATATATATATATATATATATATATATATATATATATATATATATATATATATATATATATATATATATATATATATATATATATATATATATATATATATATATATATATATATATATATATATATATATATATATATATATATATATATATATATATATATATATATATATATATATTTATTTTATTATATATTATTAATTTATTTTGTATGATCTCATGTAATAACATTAAAAATGATACCACATGTTCATTTGGTAGATTCATTTATTTAATTAAGGTAAAAACATTCATCTAGGTTTGAGCTCGGTCCGATAGATGGACATCTTAGAACATTTATATGAATGGCTTTACCTTGATTAAATAAATAATTTTTTTTAAATAAACAGCTTTCACAAGGAAAACTCACTATACAAAGGCATTCAAAATTGGTGAATGCAACTGCGTAACGTAATCACTAACGTCAGCCAATGACAGGTCATAAGCCATGTAAGAATGTCTTTGTGATTTTCCTTGCTTTCATATACAAAATCTTCCCCCAACTCTATTGAGATGTTCCAAAAACATACAGTACACACTTCTAAATATTTCATTGCTCCTATACACACATAATATGATTCTACCCTCAAATAATGGATATGTATTTTTATACTGTATTTTTAGAAAGGTCGTAACTATTAGTTTTACTTTCAGACAAAATATTGTATGTCCATTTTCATTATGAATACAGCCTGTGGTGTTCCATGGAATATCAATCTGTCAAGTCCATATAATTTACAAGAAATGTGAATTCGAACATTCTAGAACAACAAGTAACTATATAAACTCGTTTTTTCATTCGCCCGCCATTGCTCCCTTAGCCGTCAGTTCGTACGCGTCAGTCAATATTAATCAACCGATAATTTCAATTTCATTGTATTTTAATTATATTATATTTTAATAAAGAAAAGTTGGTATTGTGAATAAAATTGTGAAGTTCAGGAAGTTATCTCTTTCATTCAGTTGACCCAAAACATTTCTTTGCATTTGAGATGAAATAATATTTAGAGGGAGTTGTTTAAGATTCATAAATCAATTATTGAACACGCCTAGTAAAACCTTCAAATAATCAATTAATATTTAAAACCTAGCGATAAACAAAACCTCTAAATAATTGGTGAGCCCGACATTGACTCGGGTATGGTATGTATTTAATTTCTCATTTTTGACGGGGAATATTCTCATTTGGTTTTCTGACTTATGAAACTATTTCAGTATTTTTTTATTTTCATAAAATATTCGATTTACCATTTTAAATTTATCATGGCGTGATTGTACGATATGAAACAAATTGAATTCATTGGCACAAAATACAAAATGTATGAGTTGAGAACAGTTCACGAATAATATATAAATATTGAGTAGGTCGATAAAATATATAAAAACAGTGAGGAATCGTAAAGCTCAAAGCTCACAGTATAAAAACACCTTTTGATAATTGAAGAGTAGAAAATTGAAACGGACAGGTGTAGAATAGGGGTTAAAATTGAATTCGTTCAGGTAGAAACAAAAAAAAAAACAAAATATTTACTTCAATAATGTATTTACACAAAAAAGGGTTCGTTTAAACTAATCGATTTTAAGTTATAGTAAGAACTAGCTTTTATGTCCCGCCGTTGGCCAAGAATGTAAAATTGTGAAAGAAAAAGCAATCGTTTTTATAATATTGTCACCCAATTATTTTGCAATATCAGACTATGAAAAGTGGTTTGAAATTTGATTGAGTTTAAGTATTGTAAAATGTTCAAGTGATGGCCACAACCCATTCTTTTTTATATATTGCTATAAAGTGTGAATGACGTATAATATTTATACATGGACTATGCGTAATGGTTTTAAATATGACTGTTTATCAACGTTGTAAAGAGATTGGTTTGGCCACAACCCCCATTTTTAAATATTATCATCGAAAACAAATTGTAATGTGTACCTATTGAAAATTTAGTAATTTTGGATGTTGGGATGTGGTTAAAATTTGATTAAACAAACGTAGGTACTGAAAAGATCTAGTATTGGTCACATCCCATTCGTTTTTATATTTTTTCATCAAGTGTGCATTATATTTTTGCTCAATTTGACTGAAAGTCTTCATTAACGAAGAAGAAGAAGACTTGAACTATAGTAAATAGTTTTTAATTTGAATATAAATGTTGTGAAGAGTTCAGTAATGGCCACAACCCCCATTCTTTAAATATTAGGTGTTGAAAATTATTCAAAATAGGATGATATAAATGGTTTAAATTTAATTAAACAAAAGTATTGAAAAGATTCTAGTGCAGGTTATATCGTCACATCCCATATCCCATTCATTTCATATGTATTTTCATCAAGTGTGCATATCGTTAATAATATTTCTGCACAATAGACTATTAGACTTAATACTAACCCAAAAGACTAAATAAAAAAGAGAAAAATAAGTATAAGACTATAAGAAATAGTTTGTATAAAAAACTATTCCAATGGTCTACATAAAATAAGTAAAAATACATATACCTAATAGAAGAATTAGACTATTGGAAATAGATTGTATAAAAGCACACCCAAAGGTCTACAAAAAAGAAGAAGAAGAATATTTAGACTATTGGAAATAGTTTGTATAAATACTGACCAAAAGGTCTACATAAAAGAAAATGAATAAGACTATTGGAAATAGTTTGTATTAAAACTCTCCCAAAAGTCTACGTACTTAAATGAAGAAGAATAATAATTAGACTAAAGGAAATAATTTTTATAAAAAATGACCCAAATGTATACATAAAAGAAGAAGAAGATGAATTAGACAATAGGAAATAGTTTGTATAAAAACTGCCCTAAAGGTCTACATAAAATTAAGAAGAAAAAGAATTAGACTCCAGGACCCACCGCTTCAGGCCCTTCAGTACCTCCCGTCCCTTTAATCCCTCATTACGTCCCTTCCCATCAGGCCCTTCAGTACCTTCCGTCCCTTCAGGCAGTTTTATACCTCCCGTCCCTTCAGGCCCTTTAGTGCCTCCCTTCGCTTCATTACATCCCGTCCCATCAGTCGGTTAAGAAAAGTTTAAATCCAGAAACCATCCTGGAAGAACCGCGAAGAGATGAAAGAACCTTTTTTTCCCAGGATGCTCTACTTAATAGGTAAAATGACTAAATACACGAAGAAGAAGAAAAAAGTTTAAACCCAGATACCTGCGAAGAGATGGAAGGACAGTTGGACCTTCTTCTCCCAGGATTCTCCAACTTCATAGGTAAAATGACCAAAAATACACGATGAAGAAGAAGAAGAAGAAATAAGTTTATATCCAGATACCTGCGAAGAGATGGAAGGAAAATTGGACATTCTTCTCCCAGGTTAGTCCACCTTCAAAGGTAAAATGACCAAATAGACGATGAAGAAGAAGAAGAAAAAAGTTTAAATCCAAAAACCTGCGAAGAGATGGAAGGAAAATTGGACCTTCATCTCCCAGGATAGTTCATCTTCATAGGTAAGATGACCAAGTACACGTTGAAGAAAAAGAAGAAAAAAGTTTATATGCAGAACCCGTCCTGGAAGACCTGTGAAGAGATGGAGGGACAGTCGGACCTTCTTTTCCCAGGATACTCCCCCTTCATAGGTAAAACGACCAAATACACGAAGAAGAAGAAGAATAAGAAAAAAGTTTAAATCCAAAAACCATCCTGGGCATACGCTCGACAATTCACCAAAGTTTCATTATAATCGGACAAACGGTTGATAAATAAATAAATAAAATAATTTTCCTATAGGAAATCAGTATAGGTATATTATTGTTGATTTGTAAGTAAATAGTATTAGGTAGGTACCTACCTACAACAACCTTCTAAATAAATTCGATTCCTAACAAATTTTATTTGAATATCACATTCTTTCTGTAGCCATGGAAACGATTCGAACACGTAAGTAATATCGAATGGTTCGGATACATTTTTTGAATATGTAGGTTCCTACATTGGTTTGTTCGATGCCATAAAAATGAAAATTGTCCGAAATATCAAATATTATATACAAATTATGCAATTTTATTATGCCTATATCTTTACTAATAATTAACAGACTTTTACAATATACGTCTTAAAACTTGCTGTAATGTCTTGTGTTTCATTTTATTATTTCATAATTACATTTATTTCAAAGGTTTATTATTTTCAAGAACATATTCATTCGGTGGGAAAATGAAATATTGTATGAAAAGATATTAAAATGGCGGCGTTTATGTACAAAAGGCTTACTTTAAAAATAAGTTAAACATTATAATTATACCAAATATTCACCATGTTTTTCACTTAAACGCTAAGTTATACTTCAAAATATATTTTTTTTGTGTAAATACCTACTTCTAACTTTTAAACTAACAGATATTTGCGTGCAAAATGTACACTTTTTTGACAGATACGACTTGGAAAATTTTGTATGAAAAAAATAATTATTGAAATATTTTTAAAATTCAGCATTTTTATCGCATTATTTTTAGCGTGACACTGCATCAGGTATACAGGTACACGTTCGCACATAAATTAGATTTTTAGATGCTCTTGGTTTTTCAGAAGGCGTGAGACAAACACACATACACACACATACACACACACACACACATACACTAACATTTTGATTGCTTTATTACTTTAGATGAACGGCTGTAATTAAAAAAAAATATATAGCACCACTTTTTAACATATTTTTATCTCACTATATGATTTACTTGTTTCGGATACTTAAATGTATGTCGTGCAGTATCAAATCCTTGATGATCAACTACATAGCTCACTTTATGATTTTCTTGTTTTGGATACTTAAATGTATGTCGTGCAATATCAAATCAATATTTTTATTCGAGTGCCATGTCTGAGTTTTTTTTTTTTAATTCTTATTCATTTGTAATTTTATATATTTTTATTTTAGTTCCATGTCTAAGTTTATTTCTTTGTGTCAATTTGTATATTTTATTCTTATGTATTTGTAAATTTTATATCTTTATTTTAGTTCCATGTCTGAGTTTATTTGTGTGTGTTAATTTGTTTATTTATTCTATAGATACTACCACGGGAATTGCTCAGAAGAACTTGCATCTTTGGTCCCTCCTCCACCCACTCACAACAGAGTCACTCGCTTCACTCAATCGCAGCACCCATTCACAGTGGACCTTCAACATATACGAACAAGTCGCTTCTCGAACTCCTTTATTAATACAGCAGCCCGACTGTGGAACGATTTTCCGAATTCTGTGTTTCCGCCTTCGTACATCCCGGGTCTTTTTAGAATCCGAATTAATAAACTCTTTTCTAGATTGCAAACCCCTTCCAACGCTACGTAGTGCACTTCTTCGGAAGAGTAAAATGGACCAAAATCCTAATAGCTGGCGTCCCCTACGTGGACATGTTAAAAAAATTCTTATGTACCTATTTGTAAAAAAATTATATTTTCATTTCAATACAATGTCTGAGTTTATTTATATTTTCATTTCAATACAATGTCTGAGTTTATTTGTTTATGTTAAATTGTTAATCTGTCGATTTTTTGGCACACATCATCCAATAGGATGCAATGCCTTGAAAATAAAAGAAAAAAATATATCAAATCCTTGATGATCAATTACATAGCTCACTTTATGATTTACTTGTTTTGGATACTTAAATGTACGTCGTGCAGTATCAAATCCTAGATAGTCAACAACATAGCTCACTTTATGATTTACTTGTTTTGGGTACTTAAATCTATGTCGTGCAGTATCAAATCCTTGATGATCAACTACATAGCTCACTTTATGATATTCTTGATTTGGATACATAAATGTATGTATCAACTTTGGTGAACAAAGCGAATATTCCTTTATTACCAGATCATTGCGCATGACCACTTTTATTTTAATGCCCGATTATTATGTATGATAAGTTGTGTTATATTTTACTGATCGATTGATAAGCATAATGCCTGATAAAAGCGCTTGATAAGTTGTAATATTGTAGTTGGAATATTATATTGTAAGTTCGCTTCTTCCAACTCCACCTGTATTGTATGTTGTAAACAATATTCCTTCTAAATATACCGAGTGCAAATTGTTCCGGTTTTCGATTTGAAAAACATAAGTAAGTAACCGTCATTTTTTTCACTGTAAAAATATTACTATTTTCTTAAAATTATATTGAAAAAAAGAACTTTTCATAATAAAAGCAGGTAGTTCAAATAATTATATACAACGCTCATGTACTGTGAGAAAAATTTATAGCATTGTTATATTATTAGGAGATTTTTCAAAATGGCCTCAAAATGTTTGTAAAAACCATTACGTGTATGTTTTATAGTCACACGTGATAATAAACAAAATTATGTTATAAAACGTAAGGAGAAAATATCTTTTTGTTTTTTATATCAATGTGGGTAGAGAAGAGAGTAAAAAAGAATATACAAGATGAAACTTATTGTATATTTACAACTTTAAGGTTCATTTTTATGACTTGTTTATGTAGTGCGATAAGCTCTTTTGAAAAATTCATTTTAAAACGTATGTAAATCAAAATAACATCTGTTTGCGAAAGAAACACATTTTTTGACCAATCACCATTTGGATTAGATACTCAAGACCAACGCCGAGTTTCGCTTCAACGAGTATACATATATTGTTTAGCTTTTGGGCAAACATTACAGTAAAAAAAACAAATGTCTTTGGATCCATACATACATACAAATCATCATGCAATGTCCCTCACGGGGTACGCAGAGAGAACCGAACGCCACATACTTATCTTGACACACATTTTACGCCTCGTCAACATTCATCTGTTGTCTGTTGTTCACGCTTCTAACATTTCTATCTTTCAAAATACCGTTCACATGGACGTGCCATCCCTTCCATGGGCGGTCCCGACCTACATACATTCCTGGCGTTCGTTTGGATGTCTTTGGATCCAAAATTAGAATATCTAATAATAGGATGTTGAATACCTAAAGTCTTCAACATCCTGGATCCCTTTGTCAAGACAATCAATAGTAAAACACGAAGAAGCATGTGCAAATTTGGCTCTACGACATTGGTCGGGAAAGGACGGAGAGCATTCTTTATAACGAATATTTGCCACATTTATGATGTATCGAACTAAGGAATTGTATGGTGTTGATGGACTAACGTGTTTTCCATTGTGGTTTTTTTTCATGCCTTGATTGTTCTAAACAACTGTCTTTTAAATTTATTAACAAATTTGTTTCAGGTTAAAATAAAACAAAACTTCAGTTTTAAGTTCCACTGTAATAATTTAATAGGACACTAACTGGTATCAGTCATCCAGTGACCATCTTCAGAGTGTGACAAGACAGTGATTATTGAAGCTTATATGTTGAAAAAATCAGGAATTTGCACCTTTTTTTTTTTTTTTCGTTATTTATATTTGTTATTGTATAGTATATTGTATTCTGTACCTGTACACTCTGTTTTGTTTGCTAGTTTTCTTTGTCAGTTCTTTCTAGCAACACTAATTGAACTGGCGGAAAAAAAAAGGTTGCAAATTCCTGATTTTTTCAACATATAAGCTTCAATAATCACTGTCTTGTCACACTCTGAAGATGGTCACTGGATGACTGATACCAGTTAGTGTCCTATTAAATTATTACAGTGGAACTTAAAACTGAAGTTTTGTTTTATTTTAACCTGAAACAAATTTGTTAATAAATTTGCTATGGAGTTCCATCAAGAATTGTCCGTTGAGAAGTTAAATAAAGTGAACTGTCTTTTAGTTTGATTTTTGTTTTTTTTTTGTTTAATATGTTCTCTTTCTACTTTTTGAATAGGCATTGATTATTGTTTTTATTTCTAATTTGTAATGCACTTTTGTATGTATTTACTTTTAATGTTATTTCTAATTTTGTTATTTGTTATCTTTAATTTGGAATGCTATTTTTGTTTTACAGGTTTTTTGCCTAGTGGGGCATTTCAGTTACGAATATTATTTGTCATAAATAAATAAATAAATAAATAAAATATTCTTGCTAATTCTTAGCTCTTTTATCTATATATGTTTTGTCTATTATCTTTTTAATGTAAATTTTCATAGTTTTTTTTTTCGATCCGGGATTCAAAATTATAAGATTGTTATTTAATTGTAATTTTTCATTAAGGAATTCCAATTAAAATAAAGAAATTAATATGGTATTATGAACAAATGTGTTTTGGTAATAATATTCTCAAAAACAGAAATAAGAGTTGTTAAAACTTTTTTATTCCATAGGAATTGCGTACTAAAGTTTGGCAGGATTTTGATAAACTTCAAACTTGAAGTGCCGTGTGACTCAGAGTGTAAATGAGAGAAAATTAAGGCTTTGTGTAATTTCCCGTTTCCTGCTTTTCTTATAGACATCTCTTAAAAATATTTTTCTTTTGAATAAGTTATGACACAATTACAACAGCAGTCCGGATGGAATCAAAACCCTCCAAAATTTCTTTGCTAAAAGAATATATTTAAAAAAACGTATCTTTTTAACAAATACAAAAAATAATCAAATGAATTTATTAAATCTCAGATTTAAACGAATAAAAAGATATACATTTCTTTTCCTTTGGGGTAAATAAGTGATTGAACCAAAACAGGTGGTACGACTCATATTTATGAGATCAACAATTTGTGCTTTTTTCCTTATCAATTTTGTAATATTTATGTAGGTATTTCTGAAAATTACTGTAAATATTCAATACATTATATGTTTCGGAGTTGACAATACCATTCATCTTTATTAATCACCTTTATTTATTACAAATTATTCTGTTTTGACCAAGAGAGTATTACATATTAATTTGTCGTATTTTACAAATATATATATTTATTCATTTTCTTAACATGTGTCAGAGACAAACGAAATAATATTGTTTTTTTTTGACAAACTTTTAACATCTCAATAGAGACGAAGTTGGAATATTATAGATGAACCAGGAACTCAAGGCACCTACATCGTTTACGACATGTGATCGGCTGGTTTACGTGATCACCAATCATGCCATCACAAATTCCATTCTTTATCAATGGAATTTGTGAAAGTTCTATATATTTGAATAATGAGTAACAAATCACTGGAAAATAGGAGATTATTACTATTGCCATCTATGAATTAACGAAGAAACCTTTTTTTGTATCGCCATATATTGAGAAATTGGATTATTTGTAAACAATGAAAACAACAATGTCCTTATAAATGAGGGACGGTGTTCTCGCAAAGAGTCACCCCTGAAGTGCGCCAGAAATATTATTTCATTTTTGGCTTGTTTACCTGCTTGTAAATGACACTTGTAAATGTCGGGAGTCAAATGATATTTTTTTTAAACTTTTTAACATCTCAATACAGACGAAGTTGGAATATTAAATAAGAACCAGGAACGTTGCGCAAGCGCATAAAGTGGTTTTCTATAATAATCCAACTTCGTCTCTATTGAGATGTAAAAAGTTTGTCTAAAAAACATTATTTGACTCCCGACAGGGAAAAAATGCTTGCGTATCTTCTTCTTCAGTTTGTTTTTATCCTTTCTTGGACATAGGCCTCCCCCTTGATCCTCCACAACTCGCAGTCTTGGGCACACTGCATCCATCTCCCTCCGGCGCATTTCTTGATGTCATCATACCACCTTGCCTGGGGTCTGCTGACACCTCTTCGGCTTGTTCTCGGTCGCCATTCTACGATCTTTTTGGTTCATCGTGAATCCTGGCATCTGGCAATATGCCCAGGCCAGTTCCACTTTAGGCCAGCGACCCTTTCCGCTACATCGGCTACTTTGGTTCTTTCAGTTATGACATTCTGAATTCTGTCCCTTATAAATACCCAGCAACTTTCTCTCCATAGCTTTCTGTGTCACTAACAACTTGTGCATTATTCGTTTTGTTAGGACCGATTGCTTGCGTATATGCAATTAAAATAATAAATATTCGAAATAGTATTGCTATTGCTATTGTTGTTTGAGAACTATTTAAACATATCACAAATCCGCCTCTATTGGTGGTTGGCCTTATTAAAAAGAAAAAATATATATATTTTCATATTAAATAAACATTTCTGTCAACGTTGTATAAAATTTATTTTATGAGTAATCTTATATAATAATGTAGAGAATTTGTCATTGGTAACAAACCACTCGCTCTTTCCTTAAATTCGTAAATAAATAGAGCAGCTGTGATATGTAAATGTGAGGTATATTATAGTCAACCCTAAATGAAAATACCAAGCTGTCATTATTAACAACCCTCAGTGCGAAGGCGTCATACGGGGGCATGAATAATAATTATCTTCAAGGGAAATCGCTTAAAAATGAAGGGTGAATAATTCGAGTCGACAACTTTGTAAACACTTGCGCTTTTCCTTACCGATTACAGACGAAGTCATCAGCCGTGAAGGTACATCAAAATGGAAGTGAAAACACAAATACGAATTTTGAAAACGAGTTTAAATCTGTGACGGTCTTAAGTAAGACTTCGGAGGAACCCGGCAAAGTCTTGAGTCATTCAGAATCGAACGACTATCGGAAGACTTCGTCCCACACGGAGTTTGTCTCGCTTTATCGCGTCGAATGAAATGGAATGTGTGCGAGTGAGATGAATGATGACGCGGCCGGTTTAAAATGTTTTTGTTTGGAAATGGTTTTGTTTTGTCAGATGATTTTGCATTTAAATTTATGGACATTATTATGATTGTGTGAAACTGTTCTTTTTGCAGTATCAAAAATTCTGTTGAATCTGCGCACAAGTATCATGATAGAAAGGCGCTGGGTTGAGTGAAGATGGGTCAAACGTAAACTTTTTATGTACGTCCTTATAAAAACTACAATCATGTACGCTCAAAAGTTATTGTATTTGAATAGAGACTAATGTAAAATAATATGGCTTACTTGATAAATAAAAAGTTAGAGCACTGCGTTAAAATGTATCAGACCAGTGTATAGATATATAAAATACAAAAAATTAAAAAAAAAAATCTTGTCTCATAGCTTTTGAGTAATGTATAATAAATCGGAGAAAACTGGTATTATTAGAAAAAAATATTATAAAAAAAACGCATAAAATAACAAAAAGTTTATTAGACCAAAGAATGGAAAAATATTAAAAGATTAATAATAAACATATTTGTTGACATTACTTTTAAGAGTACGGTGTAATGGTAATGAGCATAAAGAGTACCTTGGAGCTTATCCCATCGCCTTAAATAATGTGTATAATTATGTATTCAATACTATCTATGCCTATGCAACATTGCAGTGGTTTTAGCGATAGTCTTATATTATATTATTTCCTTAGTATCGTCTAGTAGGTACAATAAAAAGATACATTCTCTCAAAACGGTGTTGTGTTTGAAAATATTAAACCCTGTGTTGTGCTCTTAAAACTATAATAGCCCCAATAAACCCTCTTGGCCAGACAAAGGCGCTACTAACATGTCCCAATAAATCTATTTACGATCTTCCAGACTAAACTTATTTAATTTTAAACTATTTTGAGTTTGTACGTAACATTCAAGACTGGGTTATTACCTATGGAATACAAAATGATGTTCTAACGTGTTAGGAATGTTATGGCTTGGGCAGAGAGATCTGGCCATAGAAATCTACTACTGGTAACAACAAGAACATATTTAATTTTGTATTTAACAAAATAGTGTAAGGCATTGTTACTTTCTATTTGCTAAATTCCTCACCACGAACTGAAAAGTCACGATATAAAAAAATATAACAAAAAATAATGATAAATAAAATAAATATTATTTAAGTTTTTGCAATTAATTAGCAATAGTAGATTTTTCAAATCCATTAATATTTTTTTGATCAATACTAATATTATCTATTCTAAAACTGAAGATTATATATTATGTAAGAAACGATTAATCACCTGAATACCCTATTAGGTAATAAGGTAAAACAATCTTCCTATTTATAAAGGAAAAAAGTAAAATATTGATTATAGAGTAATTGTGGATAGTTTACGTAGTAGAATTCCATTTTAAATTATATTAAAAAAACAGTATGTTTTAGATTCTACGTATATTTTTAATTGGTCTAAAGATTATATAAAAACATACGTAGAATCTAAAAAAACATACTCTTTTATTTTTAATATTGATTATAAAGTTTGATTTAACTAATGTAATTATGTATGATATAATTATGAACACATACCTTAATTGAAATATAGCTTTTTTAGAAACTTTTAGGGAGAAATGAAAGAAGCCAGAATAATAGTAGACCATCCATGGAAATATTATTTTTTTTTATTTTGTATTATATCCTTGGAAATCGAAGAGGAGATTGTTGTGTCAGGATCAGAGACTTTAAAATTGACTGTTTTGTTTTTGATTTACTTAGTTTTTATTGGTTTATTTTTTATTAACATTTTCATTCGTTCATTTTTGATTAACATTTTCATTGGTTCATTTTTGATTAACATTTTCATTGGTTCATTTTTGATTAACATTTTCATTGGTTCATTTTTGATTAATATTTTCATTGGTTCAAATTTGATTAACATTTTCATTGGTTCATTTTTTAATTTACTTTATTTGAATTGTTTTGTTTTTGATTTACGTTCGTTTTTATTGTTTTGTTTTTGATTTACGTTCATTTTTATTGTTTTGTTTTTGATTTACTTTATTTTCATTGTTTTGTTTTTGATTTACTTTATTTATTTATTTACCTATTATCACACCATATTTATAATGACAACAATAAGTATATTACTGCTGCCCAATTAGGAATTCCTGTTGTAGGGCTAGCAGTTTACAATTTTTTTGACAATTATATATGCAATAAAAAAACTAATTTTAATAATATAAATTTTTTATATTATTACTTTGATGCGCTCGAAAATTTGTTTCTTAGGGCATTGTGGGTGGCTGTACGTTAGGTCTAAGCTGATTTATTGCTATACCCCGTCACATTTTATTATTGACGAAATAATGCTCCAAAAACAACTCTCTAACGATGTATCTACATTTTAAAGTCAATATGAACCTCACAGCGGGCTAGATCTTTATTTTATTAGTATTCAAGACCTTTACACGAGACATAAAGACCTTTAGACACAAAGCGGGCTAGGTCCAATTTCACTGCCATCTATTAAGATCTAAGAGTGAATTATTGGTTAAACGAACATGAACCAATCCAGAGGACAATGCCATAAATAATCACGAACGATAGTCCCTTCCGGGCATCGCAAAAAATTAAAAACATTTTCTAAAATCAATAAGAAGAAGCGAAGGATAAATCTCTGTCCGGCACATGTGTGCTAGCCATATGACAAGGGGTACTAGTGTTCGATATTTGAAAAAAAAAATCGAAACGAAATTACGAGTAGGTACTTACTTAAGAGGATAGTATTTAGTGACAGATAGTCAAATTATTGAATTGAGTACCTAGTCGACTATAGTTTAGTTAATAAGATTTTTTTTTTACAGATTTAAAATAATTAATTAAGTAAAATTGGTTTAATTAATTACTTAGTAATTAAATAATTTGACTGATCGGTTCGTATCAAGGCGTACGAGGAATACCTGCCTAAGCGTTCAAATCACCTACTAGCCTTCGGGGCTAAATACCTACCAATCCCAATTTATAGGTCTCTCAATTACTAGGTACCTATTTTAACTTTTCTATTATTTTACTGTTAACAACTTTGTATTATACCTAGCACAATATAAAATTACATTTAAATATTATAGACAACGTATCTAAAATTATTATAGAATACCTACATTAAAAGGTACCTATTACGTAGAAATAATTTACCTACAGGGACTCAGGAATTATTATACCTACTTGTAGGTAATTAAATGGGCAATGTACCTAAAACAATATAATTTATAATCTTATTCAGTTGTCGATAATCTATGCACATTTTTAACAGATAAACAGTGCATTAAGCATTACATGTATGTACAGGGGGTGATCACACATAATTATGTACCTATAGATATGTATAGATAAGTATTAAGTATAGATAATAATTAACAATTATTAGCGCCTATTATTCTAGAGATATACACAAGGGGGTGTAAATAATATGTACCTATAGCATGTAAGTAGAAAAATTTAAAAGGAATGTTAGCATGAAATTATCGACGCTACAACATATGGTACTGATCAAGGAATTCCTGGAACCAAAAACGAATTCCCAGAAAGGTTTAGGGGTGGAGCTAAACTCGCTACCCCTCGGCAAGACCGCCCCGGCGAGACGCTATTGGCCATATCTGATGGTCAGAAGGAAGGACAATAGTGCGACCCAAGAGATTCATTGGATGGTCCATTGCCAGATGTCCAATGAGGATGCGGCACCAGCCCTCGAGCTCTGGACGAGTCATGGATTGGTGAATGGACTACTCCCACCTCTTACGTCGGACGACGAAGAAAGGTTAAAAGGTCCAGCACAAGCAGGTCAATGAGCAATCGTCAATCGCTCGTGTCTCCCGCCACCAATAGTCTGGCCATAGAGGGTCATCGCCAACAGTCGATCACGCGATCGTCTCACCAGCCTTGGCCGCGCTCACCCTATACCTACCACGATCCGTTAAGCCAGTCCCGAGGGATCACGAAGGCCAGCTCCTGTCTTCCAGCCGTCGCTCATGTCTAGTGCAGACATAGGTCGACCGACGCCGCGAGTGCCTCCCCGAAGACCGCTCGCCACCCCTCAAGACCACGACTCCAAGTGAATCCTCTTGAGTCCAGAGTCCAGACAAAGGATCACACCCTCCGAGGCAATCGTCCACCAAGAGGACCGTACCACGCATCTCAAGACCGCGGGTAAAATTAAGTAGTTTTTAAGTAGAATATTAGTATACCTTTTGTTAGGACACCCCCTTGATTTTAATTGTAATTTTTTTATACTTAAATAATTAGTCCATTTTACTTGCAGAGATTTTGTTTTTTTGTTTAAAATATACCTACCGTCAGGTAGATTTTCAATTGTCACAGAGTTTCAATTTCATCCCTCACAACCTTTACAAATATATGCAGCATAACACACCGTCCTCTCGGAGGCAAGGGAGGACGAGGTATCAACTTTATTTAAATTGTTTTGTTATTGATTGAATGTATTTTAATTCATTTGTTTTAGATTTGCTTCATTATTGATTTACTTAATTTTTATTATAAATGGTTATTTTTTTTATTTAATTATACGTATTGTATGAGAGAGCTCGTACTGGAAAACTGTCTATAAAGTTTAGTTTAAAAATAAAATATTCCAATGTAATCTTTAATATATAAAAAATATTGATTGAAATTGTGATATAATCATGATTATCCAATATACTATATAAATGAAGGCGCTTATCGTGTGAATAAAACAATCAAATTAATTTAATAGAGAACAGTGTGGTGTTCGATTCATTTTGCCTTATAAACAGATGAAAACTGAGTAATGGTACGACGCAAAATGGTGTGAAATTGTATAAATGAAATATTATTTTTGTTTCTTCGTATTTGAGATGAAATATTTTTATAACAATGTTTTTTGCGGCTAACAGCAAAAGGCGGATTGAGGATATGAAATGTTAAGTGTAATAATATATAACAGTTTGGTAAAAAAAGAAACATAATAGGAGATGTTGGAAAGGCGAATAAAAAATCTTCCATACGAGGTTTATGGGGCATCTGGCGAGTCTGATGAGGATTTTAAAGCATTTTTTACGCCTGTGAACATCATTCTCAGCCTTGGCCGACCGTGGATGAGCATAAAATGTGAATGTAAAATGTTATTTGATAACTGTTGAGTTGAAAACACAAAGTTTACACTTTATTTTCTTTGAAATACGGCCTCGATTGTTCGAGAAACACAGTCGTGTTAGTAACGAAAAAGTGTTGATTTAGGGAAAAATAATTCAACGTTCTTTTTACGAATTGGATAACTTGATAAATCATGGGGTTTTTTATTTTCATTCATAGAATAATAATAAAACTATAGAATACCTACTCATTCCCATACAATACCTCGCTGAAAAAGTGAAGCCGTTTTATTGGCCGGCTCGTGTCAATATATGTATGACTCTGCTGGTAGACATTGTTCGTATAGTACTACTCGTTATGACTGCGTAAATAATTTTGCAAGCAGTTAAAAAATTCCCTATTTGGAGAACGTATCAGGCAAACGGCCAAATGATTACTGAATGCTCGTAGCAAAATGTTGACCAAATTAGTCAACATAAAGCAGTAGCGTTTACTGCAGGCTAAAGAGTATTATATACTCTTATTATTCTATGTTTTCATTATAAATAATTTTATTTTCATTATAGCCATTTAACTATTTTTATAATTTTAACAATTTTTTTTTATATATTTTTATTTTCATTATAAATATTAAACTATTTTTATTTTCATTATAACTATTTTTCTACTGACGATGTTAGTATTGACGGCGTCCAGAAACAGTGATGTAGGACTATATTACACAATTTTTGAAAAGTGATTATGGAGCCATGAATTTCTTCGTCGTCTTGATCCTCTTTTCCCTTGTATCCTTGTATCTTGTATCTTGTATAAATAGGTCTTAAAGTCTGATACGGAGACCTGCGAATATCCTCTCTACATCCCTGGATTACAAACTGCAGTAGTTGGTACTTTTTTCTTCTCATTATAAGTCCAAAGATGGGTCGATGACAGAGCGGTAAGCGCGCTGGGCTAGTAATCCAGTGATCGCGAGTTCGAACCCTGCCTCGACCGATTTCGTTCACCTATAGCACAAGAATTTATTTGCTAAGTATTGAAGTTTTCTTGTCTTTATACAGTCAAGCAGCTCATGATCTTTTCATTCGTTAAATAAACTATTTTTATTTATTTATTCATCACACCATTTAAACAACCTTCATTCAAAATAGGTAACTGCTGCCGAACTTGGTATACCTGTTCTAGGGTTAGCAGTGTAATATTATAATATTTCACAGAAGACATTATATAGGTTGTACCTATTTGAATTTTTAAAAAAGTATCAAAACAATATAAACTTAACTATCGTACATAGATTAAAAATATAATTGGAGTCATCATGATATGCAACGGTAAATCAATGCACAATATATGTGTAATCATAAAAAATAATAATAATGTACACTTCTTTGCACTTTGCGCTATGGCGATTTCTTCCAACTAACCAGAAAAAAATATTATTTGATAATCGAATATTAGGCAAACATTGGATTTTTTCCCTGTCGGGAGTCAATGATATTTTATTTATTTATTTATTTACGGCAAATTGCCTTTTACAAACATGAACAACAATTAAGTACACACATTGAAATTACAAAATAAAATAATAAAACTATCATAAACATAAAAGAAAAAGAAGGTACTGTAACAAAATTAGTAAATATAAAAAATAATATTAAGTGGAAAAAAAATACAATTTATAATAAAAGATATAGGTACTTAGGTTGAGACATAAAAATCATTAAAATATACTAAAATAATATTCCTACGCACTTAGAAAACCAGAAAAAATAATAATTATCATAAAAAAAAATTAAAAACTGTATAATAAAACAACATAAATTTTATATAAAAAATAATAATAATGTAAAGAAAATAAAAGAACTATAAAAACAAACATATGGGTACATACTTAGGAAAATAAAAACTAAATGATGAAACAAAACAAACAACAAAAAAAATATATTATAATCACTTTTATAGTATAATATTATACTATAAATGTAGGCAAGCAAAAAAAAAAAAAATGTATTGCAAATCCAAAAGAAAAAGAAAGAATCTAAATTACAGAAAATTTAAAAAATATCACATTTCAAACGAGATTACATTGTTAGCTGCGATTGACTGTTTTTTATAAAACATTGATGTTAGTTCGTATTTAAATTTGTGAAAGGAAGTGTTAAAATAATCAAATGACCGTGCATATATATTTCCCAAGTTCTGAATTCGATGTATTGGTGTATAATAGTGTGCTAAATTTGTAGTATTTTTACAATATAATGGAAGATGATTTCTAGTTTTTCTATTTGGTACATTGAAATTTATTAAGAATAGTAATTCTGGACAGTTTAACTGATTATTAATAATTTTAAATAAACATAGTAAATCAAATAATAATTTATGAAAAATTTATCATCTCAATAGAGTCGAAGTTAGAATTTTATAGAAGAAAAAGGAGCTTGCTCGATAAAGTGCTTGAAGGCTGCTCGAGATTGAGCAAAGACAGAATGCCAAAGAGAATCATGCACACAACGCCCCTACGTAACGTTAGGTAGACGTAACGTTGATCCAAACTCCGATGGCTGGATGGCGCGCAGCGAGATATTGAGGCTGTTGGTGTAAGGGACTGGAGGAACACGTGCCAGGATAGAGGGAGATGGCGAGGAATGCTGGATGAGGCCAAGGCTCGCAACGGGCTGTGGAGCCACAGATGATGATGAGGTTCCTCGAGAATCATGTTATTTAAAATAAATGTAAATACATTTAATAACTATGTTTTGAAGCTTTCAAACGATTTCGCCATAGATACGGTGCCTTATTATCCGAAGATTCCCACTGACTTGTTTCCAAAGATCTTTGTCACTTCTCTGATGCCCTTTATATGTACATATATGGATTTGAAGTCGTCTACAGTCCGCAAGTGCGAATCTCGACTTGCACTTTTTGATTGTTTTTTTTTTGCACCATGGTGTCGAGATTGTTAATCTAGGGGGTTCCATGAGCTATTCTTCGTGCCATGCATTGTTTTTTTTGTTCATTCTAGCGTTCCGTGTTAGGTCAAAGCGTACCCCGATAGAAACGGGATAAAATCGCTAAGGTAAAATTCTAGCGTTTTGTGAAGGGGCCGTTGACAGTCCCCATATGCAGAGCGGGTGGTGGTGAAAGTAGAAAACTATGTCTTGAAATGAATATTAATACTTTCAAAATCGGATAGAGGGAACACAATCATGTACGTATCATCAAAATTGTGCTATTGCATAAAGTGATTTATAATAATTAAGCCTTTTAATGCTCTTTATATATACATAAATATTCGATAAAATTTACTTTTCAACAATTTTATTTTTCAAAGATGTTATATAAAAGTTGGTTCCTGGGAATAATTAAATGTTTAATGCAACGAATGAAATAAAAATAAAATTAAAAGCAGTGAAGGTACACAGAGATAAATTACATTTCCAGTAGTGCATGCAGTTGGACTGTTCATTACGTTTACTTGGTATCATATTACAATAGTGATGAGCGAATTTCGCAAGACTAAATCTTAAAGTCTATTATAAGTCACGAATTGCCAAAAAACAAACAAACAATTAAAATTGTAAAATTTAAAAATTAATAAATTTTTGATTTATCGGAAAATTATTAATGAAAAAATGCAAAAATCAAAATGAAGAATCATTCAAGATTTTTTAGATGGTGAAAATCAGAAATCATTAGGTAATATAACGACCTCCTAAGAGACTTTGATATGTTAAGAATCTGGATGGATGAATTATTCCCTATAGGAGACTTCATCGGTGCGTTTGTTGCATTTAATTTTGATATGTTAAATAAATTACAATTTGCGCATTGATCTTCTAATTCTTTTGAGAATGTGTATAAATCTATTAATAATAATTGTGTGTTATTATTTGTTGTACTTTGTTATAAATATCATAAATAAATCGGCCATCGCCGTACGATAAAATTTTCTTATATAAAGTTTACATTGCAGCTACTCAACCCACACGCAAACACAGGAAACCAGCCAACAGCAATTATACCACCAGAGGAAGATCAGGAGGTGAATCCACCAACCCTGACAGAAACAAAGTTAGCAATAAAGAAGCTCAAAAATAATAAGACACCCGGGGTGGATAATATCGCATCTGAACTGATAAAGTATGGCAGTGAACACCTACATAGGTTACTTCATCAGCTAATAACTAAAATTTGGCGTATAGAAGAAATCCCTGAAGAATGGCAGCTGAGCATCATATGTCCAATACACAAAAAAGGAGACAAACTCAAATGTGAAAATTATAGAGGCATCTCACTATTAAGCACTGCATATAAAGTACTAACAATCATATTAAAAGAAAAGATAGAACACTATTCAGAAACTATCATAGGGGAATACCAAGCTGGGTTCAGAAGAAACAGAGCAACTACTGATCAACTGTTCACAGTGAGACAGATACTGTCAAAATGCTGGGAGTTCGACGTTGACGTATACCAGCTATTTATAGACTTTAAACAAGCGTATGACAGTATAAGTCGGGAAAAGCTCTACGAAATATATCTTGCTTTTAAAATTCCAACGAAGCTTGTAAGATTAGTGAAAACAACAATGAGTAGTACGAAATGCAAAGTCAAGATAGAGGGTGAGATGACTGAGGGGTTCTTAGTATCTCAAGGTCTTAAGCAGGGCGATGGCTTGGCACCCACACTCTTCAATCTAGCCCTAGAGTATGTCATTAGGAAAACATCCGTAGACACCAGCTCCACTATACACTATAAGAGTAGCCAAATAGTGGGTTATGCGGATGACCTTAATATTATGGGCAGATCCCTCGCAGCTATTCGAGAAGTCTTTGAGCCACTTGAAACGGCAGCAGCAGAAGTAGGTCTGCAGATCAATAAAAATAAAACAAAAGCAATGAAACAGACCAGAAGCGCAAACCGTTGGCAAGGAAACACAATACATTTGAAAGACAATTATGACTTTGAAACTGTTGAAGACTTTAAATACCTGGGTTCCACAATCAACAAAGATAATGAGGACACAACAGAAATAAAAAACAGAATAACAACAGGTAACGGAGCATTCTTCTCTCTTCTACCGGTGTTCAAATCAAGAAGTGTCCATAGAAAAACGAAAATCACGCTGTATAAAACCATTATTAGAACAGTTGTAACATATGGATGTGAAGCATGGACACTTACAGCCAAATCTGCTGAAATACTGGACACGTTTGAGAGACGAGTGCTTCGTAGAATCCTAGGACCTGTGCCTGATGGTGACGCCTGGAGGATTAGATACAATAATGAGCTGTATGCTATCTACAAAACTTCCAGGCTCTCTGTGCATGTCAGATTGAGCAGATTGAGATGGGCCGGACATGTACAGAGAATGCCACCACAGCGAATACCAAAGAAAGTTCTGTGTGGACATCCAGGTGGAAGACGAAAGGTTGGAAGACCGCGGCTGCGATGGGAGGACGAAGTTGGAAGGGATGCTTCCCAACTACTGCAAGTGCCGGGCAGTTGGAAAGTTGCTGCAGAAGATAGGAGAAGCTGGAGGCGAAGACTGACGGAGGCCAAGGCTCGATATGGGCTGTAGCGCCATTGAAGAAGAAGAAGAAGAAAGTTTACATTTAAATCAGTATTTACAATTTACCAAATAATGAAACGTAAATGGTGATTCTAAAATTTAAGAAAGTAAGTATGATCTGAGTAATGTTCTGTTAAGTATGTTCTAAAATTTAAATACGGCAATGTTTTTTATTGAATTTGGTTGTTTTGTTGTAATAATTTTTTTTGACGCCCTGAACTAAAAATGAAACATTTTATCAAAAAAAAGGAGTTTATATTTACCCAGTCAACAATATACCAATGAGATCTAATAAATGTTTAAAAAATGATTAAAAATTGAATTAAAAATAAGTCACAATAAGATAAATATATATTATTGTTTAATTTTCTGGCTAAACCACTGTTTTTACGATGCCCCAGGATGTATGTATATAATGTAAATGTAAATATTTTTTATAAAAGTAGGTACATAATATATATTGAATTTTTCTAAACTCACACATAATTACTTACTTAGTTTGTTTACAGGACTAAAAAAATAAATTTGTCTCGATATTAAAGTATTCATAATTGGACAATGTTTAAAAGACGTAATGTATTGCTGAAACAGTTAATGCCTTTTTCAACTCAGTGGTCAATTATATATAAATTGTCATTGTCAGTGGCGGCCTTATTTATTTTAGGTATGTTGGTTATGGGAATAATTTGGATCTTTATAAGAAAAGGTGATTCAAGACTATATCTTTGCAAGACTATAGGATTATCCCATCCCTAAATGTACAATATGTTCGTATGTAACATAAATCTTCTTTATCACGTCACGTTAAATAAAAACTTATGGCGTTTTGTGTTTTGTTTTTTTTTTTACTTTGTATTAAACGTGGTTAAGTTAATGTTGGAGTAATTGAACAATGTTTCTACTTACATTTACCTACAGAGTCCATGAAAACAGTACCAAGTACCAATACCTTTATATATTAATTAATTTTGAGTATAACTAATATCGGTTATTTCTCTCCGATTATTTGCTTAATCAGAACGCACAACTAACTTCATCTAATGAATACTATCGATATCTTCTCAAATTCCAAACAGAAATTAAAAAACCACATAATTTCTCAGTTCGTCTCAACTTTTAATTCTCGTGTTAAATTCGTGTTGAAAATTTTGTGTTCAATTAATGTTTAATCATAAATCTACGGCTCTAAACTCACTATGTAATTTCAAACCGCAACATAACATTGTATATAATAAATGTTATGTTGCGCTGATAGATTGAAGGTCGAAAATATTTACCCACACCATACGTATATTATCTACCTATTATTAAACAAATAATTAGTATTTGTGCATTGTTGCCTGTATCTATGCTAAATAAAATAACCAAAAATAGAAAAATCTACAAAATGAAATATGAGGAGATGTACAGCATGCATTCACTTGAAATGTAATAAATGAGTTTATTCAACTAATGCAATTATAATTTTGTTTTGTTAATAATTGTAATCGAAAACACATTTTGATTATTAAATACGTTTTGTTTTGAATGACTACGACCAGAAAGAAACGTTATGGGTTCTTATAAACTAATAGTAGGCCCTACCAGACGTTGCTCTGCCACATACCCTAATATATTATGTAGACCTCATTTTACGTATTTTACCAAATTTTATTCGTACATTTGAGTGTAGTATGAAGTTATCTAGATATGTATTACAAATGTCAATAGATTTGCTCACACTACCATCTATTAAAAACTTAAATGAATTCGACCCTTTTTTCCTATAAAAAAAATCTTGTGGGGGGTGAAGGGTGGGCCAAATTTTTGTTTTTTTTTTTTTTGGATAAGATATTAAAAAAATCTAAAAAATATATTTAATGATTATTTTAATATATATCTCGATAACATAGCCACCTATCGGGTCCAAAACGATTCTATGTATCTTTCAATACGAATCTAACCATACATATTTAGAAAATTTCATTGAAATTGGTTGGGAGATTTCGGAGATTACCTTGTACGAACATCGTGATACGAAATTTTAATACAATAATATGAAAAGAAAATAGAGGAATTTATAATAAAAAAAATAATTATTAAAAAATCAATAACTGTCAATTACGCACCTTTTTTTTTACATTCTTTTAATGTTTTTTTGCGAAACTTTCTTCTTTAATATGAGTAAATTCTCAACATGTAAACATTTATCCGTTTAGTGATATATTTCATGCCCATATATTTATTTCAAAAATACAAAAATTAAAATGAATATTATATCTTGAAAATTTCGTATTTATACGAAGGAAAAGGAAGCATAGGTATACATATTATGTACATAGGTACATATATTGCTGAATTCGATCAATATATTCTATGTAAGAAAGGAAATATCAAGTACAAACACAAAGAATTCCATAGGATTGTGATATGCAAAATTTCCGATTCAACCAATAGTAATATACTGTAAATTGAAATAGCAATGAGACATAGCGTTGACCGCGTTTCATAACTCATCAAATTCACTGATACAAAGATTTAATTCTATTTATTCGTATTATCATATTTTTAATATCGTTAGTAAGATGAAAATAAATGCCCTATGATAATAATTAAGTAAGCTAAGCTAATAAGTTGGTTTGGCCACATAGAAAGAATGAATGATGACTGTCTGATTAAAAAAGTATATAAGGCTGGTAAAGTATAAAGTATTCAGAAGAAAACTTTCCTCACTTGTAAATTAACATATTAAACTAGCTTTTTGTCTTAATTTTTTTTTTCTTTCTAGCTTTAATGTTTCTCTTTTTTATCTGTTTGCTTAGTTGTATATTTTATAGTAATGTTTATCTTTTTGTTTTGTTAACATCTTTCGCTATTTTTCTTTGATGTGATCTTAATCCTTGTTGTATCTGTTTTTGTTTTTATATAATTTCCATTTAAAATATTTTTATTTTCCTATAGATTTGTATACCAATTTTTAATGCAGGATGTGGCCACTTGTAATTGGCTGACCAGTTTTATATTAGCTTTTTATTATTTTTTGAAACTATTGATGTATAATAACTTGATAGCTGTAAGTGGTCCTTAATAATAAATAAATAAATAAATAAAAGAGGAACGAAAAGCATAGATCGGTCAAGGTAAATTTGAAACGATCACATGAAGGAATTTTGAAAGATGGATACGTTAGAAGTGAGAATAATAGAAGAGCGTGTATGAGACGTTGCATGGACGTGAACGAAGCGAGAAATGTATGTCAAGGGAGAGGAGTCTGGCGTTGGGTTTTCTCTGCCTATCCCAAAATATCAAATAATAATTTTATTCGATCCCTAAACCAAGTTGCCATACAGTAGAGACAAATATTTGTCACAAATTCAGAGTGAAAAATTATGTCTCCACCGCTAATCGTACTTTGTAGGACATTTAGTTTAGTGTCTTTATTATGTCTCCACCGCAAATCGTACTTAGGACATTTAGTTTTTTTTTTTATTTATTTTATTTTGGGAAACAAAACAGCTGTTACATATTTTACATTAATAAAAAAAATAATTATCAGGAAAGTAAGCCAATTACATTGTTCCACAGATTAATATACATAATAAAGACAATTCAGTACAAAGTCAAAGACAAAAGTGTGGTGTAAGTGTACAATTGTGATGTGTGTGTGTGTGTGTGTGTGTGTGTGTGTGTGTGTGTGTGTATTTTATGAAGCGAGGGTGGGACATGAAGAAAGGTAGGAGAGGAGGAAAGGGTAAGTTGTCATATTAATATAGTATTGGACATACCAAAAATTATACAATTTGGTACATAAAGTATTCATTATAATATTGATGATAGTTGTTTTTTTAATGATTGTAGGTTATCGTTAAAAATATCTGGCTTATGATTAAGGTTATTGTACATATTGCAGCTGCGGTTAATAAAAGTGTTGTTTACATAGTTTGTTCTTGAGTATTTAGTGTAAAAGAGGAGGTTCTGGCGGTTTTGTCTGGCGGGGCAGGTGAATGGGATTTGTCCTAAGAGATACGGACTATCTATTTGGTTGTTGAGTAATTTATATAGGAAACATATATGAGTTATACCCCTTCTTTTGTTGAGTGGTAACATTTGGTGATGTTTTAAAGAGTTTAGAGTCTTTATTATCCCTCCACCGCAAATCGTACTTAGGACATTTAGTTTAGTGTCTTTATTATGTCTCCACTGCAAATCGTACTTAGGACATTTAGTTTAGTGTCTTTATTATGTCTCCACTGCAAATCGTACTTAGGACATTTAGTTTAGTATTTATTATGTCTCCACCGCAAATCGTACTTAGGACATTTAGTTTAGTGTCCTTATTATGTCTCCACTGCAAATCGTACTTAGGACATTTAGTTTAGTGTCCTTATTATGTCTCCACCGCAAATCGTACTTAGGACATTTAGTTTAGTGTCTTTATTATGTCTCCACCGCAAATCGTACTTAGGACATTTAGTTTAGTGTCTTTATTATGTCTACACCGCAAATCGTACTTAGGACATTTAGTTTAGTGTCTTTATTATGTCTCCACCGCAAATCGTACTTAGGACATTTAGTTTAGTGTCCTTATTATGTCTCCACTGCAAATCGTACTTAGGACATTTAGTTTAGTGTCTTTATTATGTCTCCACTGCAAATCGTACTTAGGACATTTAGTTTAGAGTCTTTATTATGTCTCCACCGCAAATCGTACTTAGGACATTTAGTTTAGTGTCTTTATTATGTCTACACCGCAAATCGTACTTAGGACATTTAGTTTAGTATTTATGTCTCCACCGCAAATCGTACTTAGGACATTTTGTTTAGTGTATTTATTATGTCTCCACCGCAAATCGTACTTAGGACATTTAGTTTAGTGTCCTTATTATGTCTACACCGCAAATCATACTTAGGACATTTAGTTTAGTGTCCTTATTATGTCTACACCGCAAATCATACTTAGGACATTTAGTTTAGTATTTATTATGTCTCCACCGCAAATCGTACTTAGGAGTTTTAGTTTAGAGTCTTTATTTAACCGAGCCACAAATATCGATAATTATTTTGAACGAATTGAATGAATGCATGTATATTATCGTTTACTAGCAAATTTTTGCTAGTAAACGATAGGTACGTTACGATGATCGTTTACTAACAAAAATTTGCTAGTTACGATGATCATGGTACGATGAAAATGTGTGTTTAAATGGTAATGATTAAAAAGAGATACTTAAAGAAAATACAACAGCATCACTTTAAAATCATGGCAAATCAAAGGAAAACAATATGTTAAGGAGAGTGACAGGAGAGGAAATTGTAACAGTTTTAAAGGATATCCTAAGATATACCAACAAATACCTAGTTAAATAGAAATTTCATTATAATAAAAAAATTATATATTTTTGAAAAAAATATTTTTTTGTAAACTATATCATTCTATATTATTTATTTATTTTATTTCAGGGAAGCTTATACCTTCATACATTCAGAGAGTGCAATTTACACATGCTTATATTATAAACACTATACCTACACGCCATTTCCATATTTGAGGGTTGAGAGACTCCTCTCTCTTGACATAGGTACATTTCTCGCCTTATTCACATCCATGCATCTTCTCATAAACGTTCTTCTAGTGTTCTTACTTCTAACGTCTCCATCTTTCAAAATCTTATTTATGTGATCCTGCTAACTTTTCCGTGGCCGACTTGTTCCTCTTCAGCTTTAAATATTTTTATGTGGTCAAACATTCTAAGGGAATTTATTTTTATTTTTATTTCGATAACATGTAACTTTTTAAACTATTGTCTTATTTTTTGCTTTCATTGTATTATTTTTTTTTATGTAATTATTTTCTATTTTTTATCAGTGTATTTTTACTACTATATTTTTAAATTGTTATGTTTTGCTGTTTTGTCTGAGAATCATATTTATTATATTTGAAAAAATTTTTTTTTTCATTTATTGTTTTTTTAATTTTGTTTTTTGAGTATTTTTAGTATTTTTTTTTATGTTTTGTCCTATGTTTTTTTATTTTTTTGTTTGTATTATTTTATTTTGTTGTTTTTTGTTTTTTTATGGTTATGGCAATGCATATTGTTAATTTTTGTTTTCTTGTTTAACAAATTATTATAAATGCTCTAATGAGCGTAGAACTTAATAAATTAATAAATAAATATCTCTTTAACCATACATAAATTCTCGTATAATAACCTCATTTCTTTTTCTATCATATTTTGTTTTATTATACATTCGTCTTAGTGACCTCACTTCAACCGCGTTCATTCTACTTTCATGCGTACTCTGCAATGTTCATGTCTGAGTAGTATACATTAGAGTGTAAATATATAGAACAGGACCAAAAAAGTATTAAAAACATGCCCATGACAAAACGCATCTAAAAATGTCTATTTTTTTTCATCGATAAATTAAAGTGGTAATCAATTTGTTCTAAGTACTGACAATGAAAAACTTTCAAATATTTTTATTCGGTAAATTGTTAAATATGAATTTGAAATTGAAGAATGTCCCAAGATGTTATTGAATATCCATCGAAAAACCATCCGTTGTTTGAAATGTACAGACTGTGAATATACATATATTTTATGTACAAAATATGGTTGATACTCTTACTTCAATATACACTTTGTTATAAAATGCTTTTTGTGAAGTATTTTGTCCACAAAACGAATACGTAAAATGTATCGACAATACGAAAAACACATAGTATTGAAATATTTTTGACGTATTATGTAATTTCACTGTAGAAATGAAAATTCCCATTTTTTATCAATACAATATTGTATATCGATAATTTTAATTATAATATTTTTTTTGGTGCTAGATTTCCTGGTTCTCCTTTAAAATAATGTTTCAACTTATTTTTTTTAAAATACTATGAGGCACCGGCTTAGAATAATGCTTCCACTTTTTTCTATAATGATCGTATTCGGGTGTCCGGGTTATTGAAAATTATATTTCAGCCATTCTGAATAAGGCACAGCACAATCTTTTGACTACATAATATGTTATTCTTTATTTCATACTACATTCTTGATGCAATATTTAGAAGTCTGTCAATATATTTTCTTTTCATTTTTGTCTCGAGAATATCACATCAACAACACGTATTAAACCTTTTATTATTTCTGAATTGCCAATATGAAAAATTAAATTCTATACCAGATAGGTACGCCATTCAAAATAAAATATTGAAAAGTTGGTTTTTCGAGACTTTTATATTATTGTATATTTAGCGAACCCCTCAAATTTGACTAAATGTTTTAATATTTTAAGAGGGGTTTAACATGAAATAAAGTATGTAAAATCAAATAAAAATTGTTCAGATTTGTTGTCGAGATTACCGATAGAGGCGAATAATGAAAAAAATAGTGATGGAGATAATTGCATAGAAAAAATGAGTATACTTTCGGTAAATAACAAACAGATGTTAGGAAAAAACAAAATGTGGAAAACACAAGTGAATCAAAGGAAATATCACAAGGGAATTCAAAGAAAAACGCTATACATAGGGTGTAAGGTTATAGCTCGAGACTTCAGAAAAGTAGGACAAGATGCATGGCGTATGGGGAAAATAAAGGAAAAATTGGGAAAAAACATTTATTTAGTCAATGTGGGAAACATGGTATGGAAACGACATATTGATCAATTGAGAAATTTAAGTGTTTCGTTTTCCGATGTGGTTGAGAGAGATCAAGATTCTGATGTGGGAACATCAGACTTGGATCTCTCGAATTTTATTCGAGAGTCTGATGGTTCTTTTGTTTTTCAGGAAAGCCTACCTGAGGAGTCGAGCTCGTCGTGAGGGATAGATTTAAGATCAAGACCAACGCCAGCACCAAATATAATTTATACATAGAAGAAATGTTAATATAGTATGTTTAAAAATTGAAATTTGTATAAGGTAAATTATTTTGTATATGAAGACTAAAAGCTAGAGTATTTTTTTTGTAAAATATGTAATAGTAATTTAAAGTGAGATTTATTGTAAATTTTAGAAGGGGAGGAAAAAAGAGAAAATTTAGTATGGGCTTTTAGTGGGGAGAAAGTGTAATATATTGATGTTGCGCCTGGTATCAGGCAATGTGTATAGCGGAGGACGAGATCATACGAATGATGATTCGGGAATATCCGGGATTGAATATAAAGGTAGGTCGGGGTTTTGTTGGAGGCTTTTTGCATTGAAAAACGATAGTGCTCTCACGTTGTGGTTTTTTTCATATATAACTTATTAATTGTACTTCTCTCTGTTAATATAATTACTGTAAATTGTAATAAACTGTGTTAAGTGAAAACGCGTGTATTCATTTATTATATCTGAGTATCTAAAATTACCAGATACTAAATAGCTCCTCACTACCTCAAGGGGGAGTTATGAATTCGCAATTTTAATGTTATTTTTATTATTGCAGATTATCTGCATATAAATAAAGTAGACCTGGTAAGATTGTCGTTCTGGATTTGCGAATGTTTGTGCACGACTATATTCATGTCAGTCTGCCCAAGGCTGCCTGTTCTTACATTCCTTTGAAATCTTTCTATGTGGATATCGGCAATTTTACAGTAGAGTAAAAAACTTACAATATTACATTTTTATAATATTACATTTGAAACAGTATAAAAACACAAAGCCTCACAAGCTGATATGTTTTTTTTATTATTTTCAAAAGAAAGTTAGTTTAAATGTTATATAATAAGAATTAAATAATGCTTTTATGCTTTACTCGCCGAGTCGCCAAAATTGATATATGTGAATTTACCCTGAAGATGACAAAAATACCAACATTCTGATATATGCGTCCCTATCGTAATTAGACCTCAAATGGCACGAAGTAATAAAATCCGACACAGGGAGAGTGAGCAATTCACGTTGAACAAATGGTCCCTTTTGCATTGTGGGTCAGATTTGCTTTCCTCGCGTTGTTCCACCATTCTTTCAGCTGTCAAATATTCGAAAGTTACCTACTTTATATTTTTATCGTAATTAATATGTATTGATTTAGTTTATTTTCCAATATTTAATAACTTTATATTTTATTTTCTTTCAGAATCAAATTTTAGCCTATATAGTTACAAAAAAATGTAAGTTGAAATTTCAATTCTCCATGAATTTAGGTAAATTTTAAATCAACATTCACATATGGAAAGAACGTAGGTATTTGTTTAAAGATATTTTCATAAATGAGTTGGTGATTATTGTATTTCGGTGTACAGGTTATGTCATTCTTCTAGGAGTAGGTTAATAAGTGCAGAAGGAATGGCACATGAAAATAACATGTTGCGAATGGTTGCACTTAGGGCAAACGAATCTAAAGAACAGCAAGAAAGGAGATGTGAAGCCAGTAGATTACGATTGACGGCGTATAGGGTATTACAATTTCTGCAGCAAGAAAGAGGAAATACAGATTTTCAGTCTTCGAGTAATTGGATAGAGGTAGGGAGTCGTGATAATTTAATGATAATAGATCAGATGAATATGCAAGACGTTGAAGTAATATAAATAACTGCACTTGAATGCGCCATCTTAGCAGCATTAAAAGTATAAAACAGCCTCTAAGTCTTCAAGTCATAAGGCCCCTGAGGAGTCAAATTGAAAACGCTTAACAATATCGCCAAACACTATTTTTTTTGTATGTAAAATAACAGATGTGGCATTGAAACATGAATCATGGAGACAAAAGGAAAATTCTGCTTTTTCCTATAGTTGCAATATAGATATTAACCTATAGTTGCAATTTATTTCTGAGCCAGTATCAACTTTTGGTAGAATGTCTATAATTTGTACATATTGTGGTGATTCGAAATGGAAGGGAGAAAACCCAGGAATGTGTTGTAACAATGGAATAGTACACATACCTGCAATAGATATCCTCCGAGCCTCTTTATACATTATTGACAGGTAATTCTATAAATGCATGCCATTATAGAATTAAGTATTTTAAAAGTCATGTTAGAAGATATAATAGGACGATGTATGAGAGGGTCAGAAATGAGGACATAAGGAAAGAATGTAAGATAAAGAAAGATGTCATTAATAGAATTTAAGTGAACACATTGAGATGGTTTAGACACATGGGCAGAATGAATTAGGAACGCCTGACGAAGAAAATATACATTGCGGACAGGAATTGAATGAGAGGTCGGGGCCGCCCAAGTAAGGGATGGCATATCCATGGGAACGCTATTTTGAAAGGCGGAGATGTCAGAAGCATGAACAACAAATGAATATGTATAGGACAATGTATGAATGTCGACGAGGCGATGAATGTGTGTCAAGATAGAAATAAGTAGCGTTTGGTTCTCTCTGCCTACCCCGCGAGGGACATGGCGTGATGGTATGTATGTAATGCTTGCTTTCAAATGAAATTTTTAGGAATAAACTAAAGAATTATGAGTTATTATTATGAGTGATAGAGTTAGATGTGTTACAAAGGAGGATCGAATTAGAAATGAATACGTCCGAGGTAGTTTTGGAGTCGCCTCTATTCCGGAGAAACTAAAGGCCAGACACCGATGGTACGGACACCGATACCAGACGAAATGAGGATCATATAGTTAAACTCACACAGGATATACGCACTCAGTCCAGAAATAGAGGCCGTACATAGGCCACCTGGTGGACAAATATTAAGGAGTTGAGGGAGGAGCAACTAACCAGAGAAATGACACAAGATGGAAAGATCTCCGAAGGGCAAGAAAGGAAAGGTCGTACCAGAAGGGCCGCTCCAGATGAACTGGGAAGAGGCAAGGAAGAAGAAATCTATATTTTCAAAACATTTCTGTTTGTTTCATTTAATTCACAAATTATTTTACTTTCAAATTTATGAAGATAAATTTAAGAAAATAAAATTAAATAATTGCCAACAATCAATTAATTTATTCACATAAAAATATCATCATCATTATTCTTAGCGTCACAACTCTTGATGGGTCCTATCTGTGTCCAAGAATCTTCTCCATACTGTTCTATCGTTGGCTGCCACCTTCCAGTTCTGCTGCCCCATGGCTCATGACTATGCTGAGGTCCTGGTAAAGATCATAAAGCTCGGTGATATATATCTTTTACGCCATGTTTGACAGTCGTTAATAGGTACATAGGTATATTCTGCATAAGATTTTTCTTTCAAAGGCATCCACTCTGTTTTCATCGTGTTTTGTTAATATCCAGGTAGGTATCCGATAAAAATATATTACTATCAAATTCAACAAAACTTATTAACGTGCTAAGTTTTCTCAATATCTTTAACAATGTATATCTTTGTCAAAAACTTAATTGAAAAAACTTGAATCGAACTATAAAAACTATATAACCATATTGAATCGAACAAATTTTCCTATTCTGACATATACGCATTGTCGTCTCAATACTCGACATACATACATCACCTAATAATAATAATAATTAAAGACTTTTATAGTATTAAAAATACAAAATATATAAAGGGAAAGAACACGGGAATCTCTTCGGTGACGGATCTTTAACCAGTTCAGTCGTTGCCTGCTCTCGGATACGTGGTCGAACTTCCTGAGTCCAAACACGTATAGAATGCAGATATTTTGTAACCGTTCGAGTTTGTTAAGTTGATCTTCAGTTGAATCTCAGCGTAGGCAACGTCAGCGTAGTCAAGTAATGGTAGCATGTGTTGTTGAGTTACGCGACATCCTACGTAGGCGATTCAAAGCGAACGCGAATGCGAAGCGATCCGAACGGATACATGCGAATTCAAAGTGATGCGGTGCGACGCTGCGGCTCTGTCCTACGGGCACGCGAATCGTGCTTCTGACATTATACTTTACCAAAAAAAACTATGGCACCGCTTCCAATTCGCGCGAAAATATCAAACAAATTGATCGCGTTCGCTTCGCATCGTACCATGTCACACCGTACCCTACTCGCGGTCGGTAACGCAGGACACTTCAATAGTTACCGACTGATTGTTATTTTCGCGCCGCTTCGCGTTCGCCTTGAATCGCCTACGTAAGACGTCGCGTTAGAGTGATTTTAGTCTTAACTGGTAAATAATTTTTAAGTCGGCCTCATACGTTCTCATTTGTTATTCAACAGACATACGACAAATTTTAAGTATTAAATTTAGACTAAAATTATTATATTTATTTGTTTGTAAATTTTTGGAAGACTAACAGCATATATATTACATCTAATATAAAAATTTAACAGCCAATTAGAAGTCTCCGCTGATTGGCTATACTGTCAGTTGCAAGTTGAAAAATATAACATAATAATATAATATGTTTCTGTAACAGATAAAGTTTCATCGTGAAACGGAGGTAAACATAAACAAGAAAAAAAAATTATCACCGAAGAGAACATACATGATTTTATATTTTAGTGGTTACAGTTGGCAAAATAAATTATAGTATTAAAAAAATTGCACTTAGAATACATCTCGCTACTGTAATGCTAATCTGAAATACATCAAATTCTGGTGAATTAAATATAAAATGTCCATAACCAAACTATAGTACCGCTTTAATGTCTGCAGTTAAAATAAGAGTCTGCGAATGCTTGCTAAATTAACTGAAAAGGCGAATATCCTTATTTAAGCATAAAAAATTATACAATCTAAATACACATAACACACAATAGATGATCATTTAAGTAATATCATTTAGTTTAGATTTAGACTACATGTTGAGTTTGCAAACATAATTTATCGGTCATTTGTCAAACGTCAAGTCAAATGTCAACCACGGTGTTGCCAGGATTTAAAGTACTAATTATTATTGGAGAGTTGCATGAAAAAATATTAATATTTATTACATGCTTATTTACAAGGAGTTTAAAATATCAATCTTTCTAAAATTAAACAATTTATTATTTTGTAAATTAATATTTTATAAGAATAACGTTTTTGTGCGGAGGCGACAAACACAGCAGCGAAAAATAAAGCTTGCTCCGTGTCATGGTTTGTGAAACGCAAATTAAGAAACTAAAAGAGAAGTTTCGTTTGACTTCTACAATAGGGTTTGTAACCTTTTTAACCACTTTGCGGATTATAGGCGTTTGATTTAGTTGAAACTCAGCAATCTTCGTATTGCCTGTATAATTAAAAATGGTCCCTCAGTGTCTCCCGTCCCTTCGGTGCCTCCTGTCCTTTTAATGTCTCCTGTCCCTCAGTGCCACCCGTCTCTTCAGTGTCTCCCGTCCCTTCAGGTCCTTCTGTACCTCCCGTTCCGTCAATGCCTCATACCCCTCTTCATTTCCTCCCGAATCTTTCATCCCTTCAGACATTTTAGTAACTTCAGACCCCTCAGTACCTTCAGTTCGTTCAGTACCTTCAGACCGTTCAGTACCTTCAGACCCCTCAGTGCCATGGACCGCCGGAGGCGGTCATTTACCGCGCAGCGGTAAAAGCCGGCTGCAAGCCCTAGCTTAGAAGCTGAGCGAAGCGAAGCTTCTCAGCTAGTCAACAAATATAATGCTGAGATTGCATAATGAAAGTTTCATCACAATGTATCTGTGTGTGTGTGTGTGTGCTGTGTACTATGTAAGGCGTGTTTATTCTATGTACTTTATCGATTAAACACAGACTAAAGTACTCATTAGATTCTTTTCAAATTTTGTATATTTGTTAATATCTAACACTCGCCTATTAGATTTTGAAGGATATCTAATCAGTGCTGTCAAATATTTCAATGTGACCCCAAGCTCAGGAAACTTAACTTTTTATATTTTTATTTTCAAATTGCTAAAAAGGCACATCACTTTCATGAAATGGTATTGAAGAATTATCAAGTTTTCATAATAAAATATTCATGAAAATGCTGAAATAGTTGGGCTGCTATGATAATAAAGGAGTTCGAGAAGATACTGATTTGTGGGAGATGAGACGTTCTTATGCCGATGAGAGTCTATGTCTCTGGAACAGTAGAAGAAGATCGAAAAAATAGAGTCCATATTTGCTCTTACTTTGATATTTTTGGTTAAGCAGTGACACTCTTATTTCAAATTCTCAGCATTAACCCGCAGAATTCTTAAAATAATCACACTTGACAATACTCTCTATATTCTGAACCATGTTCATTGTGACTCTAAACATTATTTGGAGGAAAGTTTTAGTCAGGGATCGAAAACTTTTGGCTGATAATCCAAACATACTGATATTTAGGAAATTCAGATATAAAAATATTTTTCAATTCCTCCAAATATATGTGATAAAAAGGTATTCATTATACAAATTATGGATTTTATTTTATTTATTTGTTTATTTTTGTCAACAATTATAATGGTACATAAAAAAAACATTACAGTCAATCATCTCACTCGGGTTAAACCTGTATCGAGATGAGCGACTTTACAACAACGAGTGAGAATCTGATAGAGTCTGATAACAACAAGAAATGTGTCGGATGGAGATGGATGCAGTGTGCCCAAGACAGGGAGTTGTGGAGGATCAAGGGGGAGGCCTATGTCCAAGAATGGAAAAAAAGGTTGAAGAAAAAGAAGAAGAATGGTACCTGTTAGTTGCCCAAGAAGCAATATTAAATAAATCAATTAGTAAACCTCCGAAATTGTACCTTTTCTTCACGAAAAATATTGTATGTCACAGATTTCATGATATTATACAATATTTGTTTGTGTTTCATGCATAATAAAGTGGTAAGTGTGTTTATTTGTGTGCATCACGTATGCCCAAGTTCATAGTCGTAAAAAAGGGCCTTAAAACACATAATATACAAACGATTCGACTAATATGAATAATATGTTCACATAGTTTGGGCTGTAAGTATACGAGATACAAAATATATAGTAGACACTTATGCCATACTTCAGACACAATACACAATGTATGTGCCATACATATAAATTGTACTCTTCACATGATACTTGCTATGAAATTTAATCGACATATAAGCTTTAAATTGTGAAATCAAATCTCCACTTTTTCATTGCAGTGGAAAAAAGGATAATCGTCTTATAATTCAAATCGTCTAAGCAAAACTAAAACATGTTAAATCGGCAATGAAAAAGTCACACTATGCACATTGTGATAGGAAGTGTTAATAAATACATAATAAAGATTCACAGCCATTGGTTACGAACCCCTGACTATATGTAGGCTCTACACTCGTACATAGTATCTGCGTTTCACATCCCATAACTTTCAAACTCAATTCCAGTTTGGCTGTGGCTTTGTTAGTTTTCACTTGGAATAAACGTTACGGTGATGGAGTTGAGTCTTAATGGTTTGGGTTACAAATGCACTACCTACATACAGTGGGACTTCAACCATAAGAATTAAACGATTTTTCGGCTTCTTTTTGAAGATTGAATATTGTCGTACGAATATTCAACAAAATTTTTCAATTTTTCGGTTTTGTATGCCAGTGGCTGACATAGTAAATGATGGGCAGAAACTATTATTTAAGGAACAAACACATTCTAAAAATCAAATTTTGTATCGAAAATATCCAGCATTTTCATGAAATTGGTTTATTAAACTATTTTTGATTTAAATATTTTATTATGAAAAATTGATAATTTTTCAATGCAATTTTATGAAAATAATGTGCCTTTTTCCCAATTTCAAAATAAAAATTACAAATTTCGAGTTTCCTGAGATTGGAGTCATTTTGAAATATTTGACAGTTAAAAAAATTGAGATGCACTATTCAGATATCCTTCAAAATTTAATGGGGTCTAAGCGAGTATTAGACATAAAAATTTGCAAAATTTACAAAAAATAAAAATGAGTATTTTAGTATTATGAATATTATCGATAGAATAAACACGCGTTAAATAGTACTGACACAAACACACAGATACATGAAACTTTCAGAATACAATCTCAGTATGATACTAATTGATAATCTGCAATACAAAGAAATACTTAAAAAAATGCGAATTCATATCTCTCCAATATATCGCCTTGGTTTAGTGAGGAGTGAAAAGTATGGGAGAAGGATTTAATTTGCGACTACAATGGTATGAAATAAAAACAAAAAAATAAAATAGGTACAAAAATAAAAATATTTGAATCAAAGCGAATCTTCAAATCACAAATGGAGGTCTTGAGATCTGGAAAAATCCTCGACGGAAATGTACATAATATGTTGCTTTTTTACACCCCTTTACTCAGCTGTGGTATATGGGTAGAAGATGATGACTCCCGCATTAAGAAGAGATCCATACTGACGAACACCTCCTTATCTGCCGAGATGAGATATGCCAGTGAGGTGCGATGCAGAAGACCTGATGATGCTCAATCACAATGCCGTTGTGACTGCTGTATTCTGGAGCGGGAAGGCCTAGTGCTGGAGTGCTTGGACTCGTAAAGAAAATATATAAGTACACTCTGTTATATACATAACTTCACTTGTCTGTCCGTACTGGAATTTCGCAATCGATTTTCAACTGACTTTTTGACCATTTAGAGCTCTGAAACTCAGAATTTTCATATTCCCGATGACAATGCATGTTGAAAAGGTTTTCTGCTTCATTCATTTGATATTTTGATTTAATTGAACAATGTTATATTTCAAACAATAATGCTATTTTAATGAATTTCGGTTGTCAATAACAAATAAGGCAGTTTTGTTTTATAATTTTAAGTGGACTGTATTTGATGTAATAAGATTTTGTAATATCATAGAGGTATTGCAACGACTGTCATTAGGCGGAAGGAAAAAATGGATGGTGGAAACACGCACCTACCTCGATGATACCAATGGCTTCTTCTCTTCACAGAGGTTGAAGTTTTTAGTACAATATTATACACTTTAATTATCACACGCGCGGTGATGTGTATTACTTAAAATAAACGACATGCGTATGGCGGAGCGGTTAAAGAGAGATAATGGTTGATTTGCAGTTTTGAGGATAATTTTTATGTTGAAGTGGCGCGGTTCAAAAGGATACTGACGTGTAGGTAGACGTGAACAAATATATGTATATAGATTGTAGGAAACCAGGCGTTTCTTATAATTTTTCAAACATAGAGATCTGTCATGTCCTCAGCGACCTGTCAGAAGCTTCAGGTATTTGGACCACAGTGTAGTACGGGCAGTGATTGCAACAATTTATTTGAAATTTATATAAAAATGCAACAATATTGATGTAAACAATAACATTTCAAAACTTAAATACAACATATTTCTCATTACATTTTCTCTCATGACATGCATCTATCGCATTATCAACATTTCGTCTCATACAAGCTCGTATGTGGTAAAAACATCTTACATTTTCCTCGAACTTTTCTTTCTTTACTTTTTCTAATACTTTTCATAGTATTTTGAATGGAAATATAAATGTTTTTTTTAATTACACTAATACATTTTATATAATGCATGTTAACAAGCAAGTCATTGCGTTCCGTTAGTACTGAGAGGGAAGATATTTGCATTTATTTGCGATAAATTAAATCAGCTTTTGGGACTACATAAATAAAGCAAATTGCTAGTAGTACAACCCACTGCAGAATTAGTACGTGAAAACATGAACCAGATTACATATAGATTAAGATTGATAAAGTTCTACAATGATAGCTTTATGCGACGTATATTAGGAATAGAAAATCACGTATTTTCATAGAACTTACTCGTATTTTATATTAAGATTTACAGGTTAAAACGAATCATAAAACAATAAAACAGACACGGAAAGAGTGAATAAAGAACGATAAAATAGAAGGAACGAGAAAAAGTTGGAACGACCATGTAAACAATATTGGGAAATGTAAGAAATGCATATAGACTAGAATGTATGGAAAGATGTATGAAGGTGAGCGAGGCGATGAATTATGCAAAGACAGCAGTTTATGGGTATCAGTTATCTTTGCCTATCCCAAAAATAGTGAAGTGGCGTGATGGTATGTATGAATGTATGTATAAAACAAAAAAAGGCAAGTATTCTCTCAGTAAATTAGTTATCCAACTTTTGAGTATTAAACATTGTTTTTTCTTCTATAGGCGCTGATACAAAACATTCTAGTAGATTATTATAACTAAGACGATGATGGCTGTAGTCAATCGCTCTTTGTGTGTCCCGCCTCCATACTAGTCTGTTCAGGGCCGAACGTAGAGCACCAGTATTAATTATTTTTTCTTCTTCTTGGGTTTTTTATTTCTATTCAAAACGACCCTTTTGTCTATAAGATATTATTTCAGAATCCTATAAGATATTATTGAGGAAGAAAACAACCTTAAAGTTTATTGAATATTACTACATAATTGAAAACAAAATCATAAAAGCACCAACCCTTTTTACATCAAGCAATATTTAACACTACACTAATACGTACACTTGCACTTCTGTCTCACTTCAATCGACCACTAAACCTTATTAAAAACAACTTACACTATGACGAATAAAAAATAATAGAACTGATTTGTATAACGCTACCTTGGGTCAGGCATACCCTAGTAGTAGTATTTCCAATACCATAATATGAACATATTCATATGGTCGTATTACGAGAGTTATTTAATAACAATGTATGAAAAAGTTGAGGTTAAGTAAGCCGTATTCTCGCAGTACGGGACCTTAATTTTTTCTTTCATTTTTTTCAAATAACTCTTGTAATACGACCAATAGTAATAATATAGTCACCCCCTCCCTCACCCTGCACAGCGGGCCTATCCTCCATAATTTTTAGTTCAGCACAGTTAGTTTGTAAGTGAACTCCAGAAAAAGGAGAGGTACTCTCCGAAACCGGTCGAGGTATCCACGGAGTTTAGTGTGTAACATAAATTTTAAAGTTTATCAATTTTGTTGTTATTATTAAAGAGACTCTTGATTTAAAAATGGAATAAACGTGAACAGGGATATATATTTCGGTTCTGGTGGTTGGTCATATTTATTATATATAGTTCTAAGCTTCTCCATGTTTCTAGAATCAGTTTTAGGGATTTATATGATGAGAGCAAAGGCTGTAAAGATGATATCAACCTGGAGAGCTCTGGGTGAAGATATTATTGAGGCAGTAGCAGTGGGTAATACCTTAAGAAGATTACTGTTTCTTCGAGTAAGTGACTACACAGCGAGATGTAGGTAAGTATACCATTTTCTACATTTCTCAAAGTTTATCGTTACTTTTTAATTAAAGAATATTAATTCCAATATCATAGAAAATAATCATAGTTTCGATAATAATACTGGTTTTCAAATTTTACACGTTCACAAACAGGGTCATAGATTAGATAATTTAGAAGCTTTAGAAATTTGGTAAGCAGTAAACAAATGCGAAAATATTATAAATAACCAAATTTTAACAAATCAAGGTAATAACTTCACATACATTATTTAAAACAAGAATAAAAAAATATATTGGGAATTACGGAAGGACAGAAATTGCCCAAATATTAAACATCCAACAATAATTCTGAGAAATAATATTAAATAATATAACTACACGCTACACAAGCTGGTTCGAGGATTGCCTTTACATTGCATCTTATTTTAAGACAAATAAACTCTAAAATATTTCTCTTTTTTTATTAGATTTATTTCAAAGAAGAAATCTTGATTTTGTATTTTATTTGATTTGTGACTCAAGTCAAATAATATTGTTACTGAGTATATACGTTGAGAAGACCACAGAGCAAATTTTAATGTCAAACTGTATCAGTTTATACTTTTGTGTTTAAGATGTTGGTAACTACGTAATATTGTAATTTACTGTGTTGTGATGTCTGGTGTCCGCTCTATGTAACTATGTATAACCAAAATGTCAAATATTTGGCTTGGTAAAATTGTAAACTGCTAGCCCTAGAACAGGGTTACCTAGTTGGGCAGCAGTAATCTTCATAATAGTCTTTGTGATAAAGGTGTGAAAAATAAATAAATAAATAAATAAATAAATAAATATGTTTCCTTTGGAAAAATTGACCCCGCCCCCATTACCACTCCCCTCACCCCCTCTACTTCCACCTCGCAACAACAGTAACACACAATCGTAGAAAGTAAAAGTTGACTTTTATAAATAACTCAAAAAGTGGTGTAAATAAAGTGATTTGTGTTTTTTAACAGTTAGTTAAACTTATTCTCACGATCAGTCAAAAAAGCCTTCATCAGGCGAAACGGTTGTCCTGTTTTTAAATAACATGGAACAGGGATGTAGCGAAAAAGACTTGGTTGTGGCAAGTGATGCAGCAATTGCTGTTGCAACGTTTTGGAGTGAAAAGGCCTTACGTTTACCTGGACACGTTAAGTAAGTATTATTAAAAACGGTGTGGAAATCACTCGAGGCCTTTGCCCAAGTGATATGCCTCATTAAGAAAAAAAAAAGTTTAAAATATTACGTTTAGATAAAATTAAAATTATGCGTACCACAAGTTTAGAACCCTTCTTTGTATCAGAGTCATATTGCAAACTGTAAGATGAAAAATGTCATGAAATATGCTGACCTAGTGACACGCTCTACGTCTTTTTCTAAAGTAGTAAATTCTCTAGGTACCTACCTACTAAAACCGTAGTTGTATGGCGTGGGGGTAAAATAATAGTAGTACAAATAAATAGTACAACTCCGACAGCCACTTTGTTTCCTCATATATCCTATCCTCTCATACACAACCCCTTCTCTCTCTCTCTCTTGACTCGACAGACATGATTTATTAAACAATATGTTTCTGTCAAAGTTTCTTGTGATACCTACTCCGCTTGTATCATAATATTTCATATTTAAATAAGTTTTGTAATAAATTTAACATGTTAAGAAATTAAAAAGAATTCTTTCGTTGTATGCGATGCTGGATGATCAAAAAATGTTTGACCACATATTATATATAAAATATATACACAGTTATATTATTTGAATGTCGCTGTTTTCTGTCCTGAATATATAAATAAATATATAAAAAAAATATTCAAGAAAAAACATTTCAATTAAAAAACAATAAAAAAGAAAAAAAAATATATGAATATAAAAGAAGATCAAATAAATAAATAAATAAATAAATAAATAAATAAATAAATAAATAAATAAATAAATAAATAAATAAATAAATAAATAAATAAATAAATAAATAAATAAATAAATAAATACATAAATAAATAAATAAATAAATAAATAAATAAATAAATAAATAACTGAAAAATACCATACGATAGAGACACAGTTTTTACTTTTATTGTATTTAATTAATATATATTCTGTCTTGAAAAGTCTCCAGAATGTAGAAACTTGTTATTGGGTGCACGTAAAACTAATATTTGACATAGTACATATTAATTACCCGAGTATTAACATAAAACATACAATACTACCACGGCACAATCCCATAAAATTGGGTTACCAGTGACAGGTGTGCGGTTGTGCGAAAGAAGGCACGATACATTCGTAAATCCCCAGTAGTGAACCTCATTGCTGAACTATGTTAATTATTTTCGGCTCTTCCTGGACACCCGGAATCAATAAAGACAGAAATGAGACGAATTACGCATACTTAAGCCGATGAATCGACGGTTATGCAAAACCGCACGCCTGTCGTTGGTTATCCCAAATTGTGTGATATACCACAGTTGTAAGTATGTGTGAATGTACATACTTAAAGACGAAATAAATGAGATATCATAAGGATATGAAAAGATTTTAAAAAAGTCGTCTATTCGCCTCTTGGCACGGATAATAAATAGCTTGTCTAACTTTTCCACATCATTACTGAACTTTGATCACCATCTTGATAAGTGAGATTGGCGTTTGTCGAGATTGCAACGAGCGTTCTTGCGGTAATGGACGCCATTATAGAGAAATTGAGATATACACATCTCAATTTTGTGACGAGAAGTACCTTAGTCAGGGGTTGACAACATTTTGGTACAAACCGATAGTTTCAGAACAAAACAATAAATCAATAAACAATAAATTGCTTACTAACCCTTTTTCATCCGATGTCGATTCAAATAGGCATGATCTTTATAACTTGTTAATTTTGTCGACGGATAATTCGTGGTGAAACTCCATTATACTTGGTATAAATGAAAACACTAATTTGTTTAATGAAAACACTAATTTGTTTATTTAAAAAAAGGTTGTGTACCAATATTTAAATTATATTTATACTCTGTTCACGTTCATTTTCGTGCACTCTAACGATGATCTTCAACAGATCGATACCGGTCAGTGCCAATTTTAAATTAAATAGTGAAACTTAAGAGGGTGACTGCTGCCAACGTACATACCTATTTTTTCAATTTGAATTTGCATCATTACTACAAAACGAATCATTTTGAAAAAAATAACCTAGCTAGTTTGGATATTAATAAAGAAAATTATACCTAAATTTTTAAATTATGTTCTATATATATTATTGTAGGAAAATAATAAGCATACCCTGATTTTTGACAATTATCTTAAATTTCTAAAAAAGTATAAGGTATAGAGCATTATATTTTTTTTATAAATTAAAGAAGATCAAAATATCTGGAAAAATACGATGTATTAATGCATCAGTTTAAGTTAATAAACCAAAAAAACTTTTATTTCGCAATGGCGCTGAATGGAAAATAAATATTTTAAGGTTTATTTAATAAACCTGAAGAATTAATGCAACGTCAAATCATATTTTTCTAGATATTTTTGTCTTCTTCAATTAAAAAAAATATGTTGAACTACGCCTTATATTTTATTAAAAATATAAGATAAACGTTGAAAATCGGGGTATGCCATTATTTTTTTACAAGAATTTATACAGAGCATTATCAAAAAGTCAAGATATTTTTTATTTATTAATACCCAAACTATCTTAATTATTTTTTTCAAAACGATTTGATAAGAAGTAATGATGGTATATTCAAATTGAAAAATAGATACTTTGGCAGCAGTCCCCCCCTTAAACAAATTAGTGTTTTCATTTATACCTAGTATGATCTTTATAATTTATTTTTTGAATGACTGAGCTTATAAAACACTTATAATTCTTGTTTATGGTATAATATTATATGTTCTCTGGCAACTCTGATTTTGTTTCGTTAAGTTTGCGACATGGTTTCTCAGATAAATGTCAATAAACGGAACGGGTATGCTATTTTGACGGGTGTTGTTTTATTTGTTTTTATTTTACAAAGGAATTTTACAATGTAAATTTGTATTGTTTTTTTGCATGTTATTTCAAATTTATGGTAACATGAATAAATCAATGCTAAAATTTTATTTACAATGTTTTAAATGACCCTTTCAGACCCAATGTCATTTTTATAGACATCTAATTTTTCCAAAACTATCCACGAAAAATTTTTTTTTTCCCTAAAATGTTTTCAAATATTGTTAGAACCACTACATATGATTATTTTTTTATCCAATAATATAAAAAGGGTTAAATTATGACGAAATTTTCTCGAGTTCAATGTCGGAAACTAAATCGCTCTTCTACAAGCATTGTAGAATTATTAACATATTTCCATGCTGACGTTTAGTAACATTTCTATGCACTATAATGAATAAATTCAAAAAAAAAAAAAAAAAGCCCAAAATACTCAGAAAAACATCATCAATAATCTGGTACAACCTTCCTCCTCACCCCTTCTCCAAATGTTCCCCCTAGCCCACTGTACCACCCCCACCTCTACACCCGCCTCTACAACACCACTTTCCATACACCGCACTCACACACATATTCAGTTTACATCTACCTGAGGAAGGGAAAGGACGTTCCCGAAACATGTAGTGAACAAGTAAATAAATAAGTGGAAACATACAAAGTATAGTTTGTGTTTAATTTAAATTTAAATAATTGATTAAATAAATTCAATATTAATACTGACCATAATTCCATTCTTCCATTTTGTTCATACAGTTCGTTCGCCATTCCTACTCTCACATTCCATGCTTCTAATCTATATTCCGTCCTCTTGTCACCTTCCCTACGGACTTCGGCGTGATGGAGGATGGATCTCATCGCTATCTTAGATAAAGTCTTAAGGCCCCCATTTACGATCGTGCCATCCTTCCAAATGGCTTGCCATCACTCCAAAATGCGCTCGTGAATGTCAAATCCCGCGCAACCCAATTGGCCTGACACACCAAAATGGAATTTCAAACAATCGGAACTCTGTAGTATCGCGAAAACGGCGTGGCGCATCCTGTCGGCACGGCATGCTCGTGAGTGTGAAAACCAGCCGTAAATTGCGCCATCTCATTACGCCGAGCTGTTTGACACTCTCGTGAATGCGAAAATACAACATTTTCTCTCTTTTTTTCTATTTATATACAAACAAACCGCTAAATAGCAGTTGTATAAAGCTCATCATCAGAATTATAACTCATTTTTACTTGAAAATTAAAAAAAATAGAACTTATTAATGCGAGAGCGCCGACCGCTTGCGTATACTAATTTTGATGGCTCGATGGCTCGATGGCGCGATGGCGCGCCCGTGAGTGTGATGAAAATTATACAATGCTCCAAATGGAGCCGGTCTATATGGAACGACGCCGAATGGCACGTTCGTGAATGGGCTGCTTTAGGGATACTCGCACTTAAATTTACAAAACCGAGAATACAGCACAAAATGTATTCATATATCTCAAAAACCATAAAAGCTAGAACGCTGAAAATTTGTATAAATATAGACAAATACAAAATCTTATTTTATTTTGTTTTAAAATTCCAGAGTTTCTCAAAATTTTTTTATTAAGAAAAACATTTAATATGATAAATTTATAAGTTTAAGTGCCTACATTTCCATTTTTTTTAAATATCGAAAAAATCCGAAACACCCCAACTAGATAACTTAATTTTCTTTTTTAACAATTATTCTAAAAATTGAATTTCGTGAAGACATCATTTCATACAATTTGTAAGGCAGTATACTATACACTACAAAATATCTCACTCAATAGTTTGATACCTACTTAATATACAAACATACATACATGCCATCATGCTGTTTTCATATTCTGGGTAGGAAAGACATACTGACTTCCATACTTTCGTATCCTGACATACATTCCTACATGTTTTATATAGAAAACAAAATATCTAAATATATTTATTAATTTGTGTTTAAGTGTTTATTGTTTGGTACGTATTCTTCAATTATGCATACTATCGCCATTGACAGTTGGATCTTATGTGTTACATGTAACTAGTTATTCTAATACTAATATGAACCTGGAGCTTATAGTGCTGACAATTATTATTTTAGCAGTTAGAATGCAAAACATTATGATGTGCATATAGATTAAGTTATTTTAAGTAAGGTGTGTTTTGAAAATAAGGTATGTATGTAATGTAGGTAGTCTTGTATATTATCTAGTTTCCACTGCATAATTGTTGTCATTAAACTTTGTATATAAGGGGTGAAATTTCATATCGCATGAGAATATTGTTGCGACAATGTCTTCCGAGATGAAATAAATTTCGTGTAACTGCATTTCAGATGATCAAGTATCAACGTGAGAATTATTTTAATATTAAGATGAACATTGCTGCATGTTCTGCATTTTTAATCAACATACATTTTTTAAGCAGTTGAGGGTATAGCCAGGAAGAAAAGGAAGGAGATAGTCATCTAAGAAGTAGAGTTAGATGATTAGCTAAAGAAAACAGTAAAGATACCCATACTCACAGACACCCTGCAAATGTAGATCTGGCCATAAAAAATCTCACGGATCTTGTCTTGAAACTATGATGATGTGCTAAGAAAAATAAATTCTCTTGAACAAATGGATTATTTTTAATGTATTGAAAAATTACTCACCACGCTTCCCTCATGAATCCGTCATAGATCCTGTAAAAAAAAAGAAACAGTGTTTTATTAATAACTAATTTTATATACCCTGCGTTGCTTGAAAAGACAAATGCGAAGCAATAAGCTGACTCACAAAGAAAATATTTTTTGTTAATTTTAAACTGTGTATTTGCTATAGTAAATTCTGTTATGATAAATTGTCTGAGTGAAAAATATCCAATAGGTACAACAAATTTTAACTACCATGTGTAAAAAATATCCAATAGTGACAACAAATTAAAACTAACTGGTATAAAAAATATCCAATAGGTACAACAAATTAAAACTAACATGTGTAGTGTGTACGCAAGTTTTCAAAAAATTAAACCCCTCTGCCAATTCAGTCACTCCCGCTCCTCTCTCAGTAACATCCTTTCAGTCCTTACTGTCGCTTTTGTCTCAAATAATGGACCTTGGAAAGAGTTTAGTGCTGGTCACAACCCAATCTTTTTATAAATTGTCATCGGAAGCAGGTGCGTATACAAAATGCAAGATTGGACAATGGAAAATGGTTTAAAATATGATTGAATATAAGTGTTGGAAAGAGTTTAGTGTTGGCCACAACCCTCTAGGTAAATACGTACTTCTGACGTTTAAATAAATAAATATTAATCCACGAAATACTAGTTTTTTTGACATTTCATTCGTTGATATAATTTGTATGAAAAATATTAGATAAATAAAAAATAACTCAATAAAACATTTAAAAGTTAAATAATTATTTGTCTTAAACTGAACATTGTCTTAAAAAATAATTAAACATCACACATATACATTTTTGTTTTATACATAAAGTTTATGTTTAGGTAGGTATGTGTAATCACGTTATTTCCCATAGAAAAGTTACAAAGAAAAAATAGACGTGCTTAGGCTGTGTTTCTTGAACAAAGATTAAAGTAAAAGTATAGTTGAAATACTTTGATTTCATGAAAATGTACAAACTTTTGGTTGTTTCATTGAAAACTAATGCCGTGAAACGACTCAATTTTGAACAATTTTATGAAATTAACGTATTTTAACTTTATAATTGCCGATATTTTTGTTGATACAACCCAGGTTTGAGATTAAATAAGAGACAAATGTAACAAAATATAAAAAAAATCTATAAATGTTGAATAAACAAACTATGAAGTATTTAGTATAAAATATTACGCGTTAAAATATTAGAGTGGGAATATTTCATAAAATCACTTTTTTAAATCATTCATTTTTGTCATTTTTTACTGATCCGATTATTTTACTATTCCGAGCATACATACACAATTAGTTATAAAAATGGGCAATTAGTTTTAAAAATAGATTAAAATATACATGATTTATTACTCTTTTTCCCTTTTTTTATATATTGTGTGAATATTATACACTCGAATACATTTTACATTCAAACAAAATTAGATAAAAACTAAAGTTTTTGCAATATGATTAAATGACAAAAAGGAAATTCAAAGTACCTACAGTTGAAATTTTAAAATTTACGTAAGCTTCGTACAAAGTTTAAATTAGTTTGTATAAACCGGGATTTTGGTATAGTGTGAGAGCTAGATATATGGAATCATATAAATACATATTTTTTAGGTACATCATCTAGCTTTTATGATTAACCGTAATCAAATTTGATTAAAATGTTTTAATGGGATTTAGTGTTAGTAATTATACACTTATATTTTGTTTTATTTTAACAAAGGCAGATATAATAGAGCTTTTTTCCCAAAAAAAAAAAGCCCAAAATACTCTGAAAAACATCATTAATAATCTGGTACAATCTTCCTCCTCACCCCTTCTCCAAATGTTCCCCCTAGCCCACTGTACCAACCCCACCTCTACACCCGCCTCTACAACGCCACTTTCCATACACCGCACTCACACGCATATTCAGTTTACATCCACCTGAGGATGGGAACGGACGTTCCCGAAACATGTAGTGAACAAGTAAAATAAACAAGTGGAAACATACAAAGTATAGTTTTATGTTTGAATTAAAATTTAAATATCGAGAAAAAAAATAAATATCTTTTAAATTAGTTAACAAATGTGTGTGTCAGTATATTATGTAGATTTGTTTTAGGTTCAACTGATTTAAATTCGCTTTAGTTTCAACAAAACTCTCGTAAACTAAATAATTCAACTACATACACACATATATGGTATAGATATTTTGTATTTCGTTCAACTGATAAAAAAAACTTAATATTTTTTGAAACAAACTCTTGTCGAGTCATGCTTTTCATTTATTTTCAACTTAAATTTGTTATTTCCCATGTTGCTGGGGAAAAATATATATACACAACTTGTTAGTCAAATTTCCATTTCTGTCCCCATATGACTTTTGGACCATGTGTAGAGTACATATATTATTTATTAAACATGTCACGTTTCTGAGCTATCTTGTGTTTGGGAAGGTTTTTACACACCTAAATAAAATAATACCTATAGGTATATATCCAGTATTCTCTAAACACAACACAATATTCATGAAAAACTTTTTTTTGCTACTGGGACACTGGGAAAAAATTTTTAGATTCCCATCTACATTTTCAAACTGTGTCAACCATGATACTATCTCAAAATATAAATGTAATTTTCTTAGCAAATGTATTCTGTAAGCGGAGACTTGGAACCTTGACTTAGTTTTTCAATTTTTGTAGTGTTAAGGTATTATATTTAAAGTGGTTTTATAAATTCATTTTTAAAATTAAATAAAGTTTGTTTAAATTATTTTGCTACAAATCATGTCTAGATATAATGCGAAAAGAAAGAGAGCATTCTTCATAACGAATATTTGCCACATACATATATTATGATGTAAAGAACTCAGGGATTGTATGGCGATTTGTGGTTTTCTTTTTTCATACCATTATTGTTCTAAACTGTCTGTAAATTCAATTTTTGTTTTTTTTGTTTAATATGTTCTGTTTTAATTATGAATAGGCATTCGTTGATTGTTGTTTTTTTCTCTAATTTGTAATGCACTCATTTTGTTATTGTATGCTACTTATATTTGAATGCTAATTTTTGTGTATGTTTTGTTAGTTGGCATTCACTGTTAAAAGTATCATTATTTCAAAATGCTTTAGCCCCGGCATAGGATTTCTACCTAGTGGGGTATTGCAGTTAAGAATATTATTTGTCAATTATGTATGTATGAATAAATAAAAAAAAAAAAAATTATGCATGTATGTTTCGGGAGCGCCGTTCTTTCAACGACTGTCGGATTTATATTTCAAAAGAGATTTATTGATTAATTTTGATAACCTTATATTAATAATGATTCTAGAGTTTTTGTGCTTACAGAGTGGAAATCCATTTTAAATGAATAAATAAATAACTTTGTATTTTTCCACAATATTTTTTATACTAACCACCGAACGTTTTCGCCAAGTTGACTTGGCAATATAAAGGTCCAAACGAAACTAAAACAAAAATAAGCGAATTTCTACTTCACTCAGCATTTACAACGTTGTCACATGTGTGGGTGGAGCTACATTAACTCCACAGCGTTGCCAAATATGTGGGTGGAGTAACAGTAATTATACAATGTTGCCATTATGTGGGTGAGCTTATGTTTGGAGAAGTGGCGATAAGTTTGGTATCTGGATGTTAACAATGTTGCCTTTTTTATTATTTTTGTTTTAGTTTCGTTTGGACCTTGATAATGCCAAGTTACCTTGGCGAAAACGTTCGGTCGTTAGTATAAAAAATATTGTGGAAAAATACAAAGTTTTTTATTTATTCATTCAGTATATGAATATTTAATAAGCTGTTCCTTTTCTCGCTGATGCTAACTAGTTTAGGATATTAAAACCGTTAGCAAACTTGGTTAGCTGGAAGAAATTGCCTTATGAAAATAAAATTGCTTGTGCATATTTATTCCTTAAATAATAAACAAATTTGGTATCGTTTTATATTCATTTATATTTTTTGCACTAAATTTTAACATCACTGTGAATGTCGTAGATACAAAATCAATACTATTTCGCATAAATGCGAGTGAAGCAAATATATAAGTGTGTGTCGGTCGGTTCTGACATGGCGCATATGCTTGTAAAAGTATGAATTGAACCAAGATATAATTTCGTCCGTAAAATTTTCTGGAATATTGAACCAAGATATAATTTCGTCCGTAAAATTTTCTGGAATTTAATTTCGAAGGGTTCCCTACTCTGGAAGAGATTATTTCCAACCGGGAACAGCTTTCCATCTCGCCGTGATTCTCCACAAGACTTTAAGTGTGATATTAAGACCTATCACTGGGGGTTAAACAACACCTGGATACCTCGTGAGTGGTTAAGGAAGTGATGTTATTATTAAGGACGACCATAGACTCTCGTTTAATTTCTGTTTACATATTTTGTTCGTCAGGCGTTCTTCGTCCATTCTTTACATGTGGCCACACCATCTCAACGTGTTCACTTTCATTCTATCCATGAAATCGTTTTTACTCCTCTCTAACCCAAGGGGATATAGTCGGGAGTTATGATTTCGCAATTTTAAGGCTATTTTTTTATTGCAGATTATCGAGCAGTAACATGCTGAGATTGTATTCTGAAAGTTTCATCACAATGTACCTGTGTGTGTGTGTGTGTGTGTGTGTGTTATGTGCTGTGCACTATGTACGGCGTGTTTATTTTACTTTATCGATTATAGATTCAAGTACTCATTCGATTATTTTCAAATTTTGCAAATTTGTATATCTGATACACACTTAGACCCCATTAGATTTTGAAGGATATCTGAATAGTGCTTCTTATTTTTTTAACTATCAAATATTTCAAAGTGACCTCAAGCTCAGGAAACATAAAATTTGAAATTTTTATTTTCAAATTGGTAAAAAGGCACATCACTTTCATAAAATGGCATTGAAGAATTATCAAGTATTCATAATAAAATATTTAAATGAAAAAATAATTTAACAATTTCATTTCGTGAAAATGCTGAATATTTTCCATAAAAAATTTGAATTCTTTATATAATGACTTATAAATGAGGAGTTTAGCGTTGGCCACAACCCACTCGTTTTGTTGTTAATGTGACTTTGTAATATTTCACATTGGTACAGGCTAAACCTAGTGAGCTGGATAATGTGTAAACAATGATATTGTAAACTATGATAAGGGCAACTTGACACCTCAAGTTTGCATATATTTATATTATGATACTTACTTTTTAACTGTAAATAATATCCTGACTAATCACAACAGTAACAAAATATATATGGGAAACAGCTTCATTGGTTTTTCTTAAAATATTTGCAGATAAACAAATATTTTTCTTATGTTCTCATTTATTTTCCTATGATTTATACTAAACAATCAAATCATCTTTTTGTTTTCTTGGAATTTTGAAATGGCGTTATTTTTGAAGTACATCAAAAGATCAAGTGGTGTTAGGTTATTTTTTAATAGACTATGTTTCTGCAATGCGAACACTTATGATCATTTGTGTTCAAGAATATTATTAAAATCAAAAGACTCAGAACAGACCTTGTCAGTTTCTTGAGGAGTAAACATTAAATACCTATGATAAAATTGGCTAGTTCAAGATGTCTCATAAATATCATCTGGCATAACAAATTCATAAGAACGGATAGTAAGGTCAGAATTTGTAAGACATGTGTTAGACCAATTATGACATATGCGGTGGAGACAAGAGCCGACACGACCAGAACCAAAAACCTCCTACGAACATCGGAAATGAAGGTTTTAAGGGTTATCACAGGGAAGACGCTTAGGGACAGAATTCGCAATGACGATATTAGACGGACCTGTGAGACGGAGGACATCATACGATGGAGTAGAGCTAGAAGAAGATTTTGGAGGGACCATGTCAACAGGATGGACGCATCTCGAATCCCATCCATAGCGGCAAACGAAATCCCACTAGGGCATCGCCTCCCCGGAAGACCACCGAAGAGGTGGAAGGATAGCTGGACCTCAGTTTCACAGGAATAGCTTTCTCGAAAAAACAGATCTACGATCTAAAATAAGAAGAAGAAGATAAAATTGGATGAAAAAAACAGTTATAGTGTTTGCCAATTACGGATCTAAATTCGAGTTTTCAGAATACACAGGCGGTTTCTAATATAACAGCTTGTCCCAGTATTTACATGCAATATTTAGTTTCAAGTGTTCTCCTGAGAGATGGTCGGACTGGGGTTATGACCAACTTGATAATAACGTGGGGAAAGCCTTTAAACCACATCGTTTATTGTATGTACCTAAATTCGTATGAACATTGACCAAAAGCGTTGGTACCTAGATATACTGTTTGCCTAATATGTTATATGGACTCTCTACCGATACATAATTAGAAACAGCACACATTACAGTATGTAATAGAACGATATATGATATAATAAAACATTAGGACATAAGGAGAGAATGCAAGATAAAAAAACACAAGTAAAATGAAAGTGAATGCCTTGAGGTGGTCTGGGCATATTGAAAGAATGGTCGATGAACGGTTGACCAAAAAAATATACATGGGTGTAAGAGATGGAGTGAATAGCAGGGGCCGCCCCTGCTATTCACTCTATTAAAGGATGATATGATCATAAATGATATTTCGTAAGAAAGAAACATAAGGAGCTTGAATAATCGAATAGCATGTATCAGACGATGCATGGATGTAAAGGAAGCCAGGAATGAGTGCGAAAATAGATGAGTATGGCGCTAGGTTATCTCTGCCTACCCCGTAAGGGAAAAGCGTGTTAGTATGTTGAAGGAATGAATTAAACGGAGATGACGCCCAAATCGAGAATCTACCGACGAGGTGTTCAGTATTTTGATCTCAAGAAGAAGCAAGGCACAGAGTCACAGTGATGTAGATCGGGTTTTCCCGATATAGGCAATCGTTTCGGCTAAGGTTTTTTTATATTTAGAGCCACTACTATCTACTATCCACTACTACCACTAAATACTTTCATAGACCAAACCTGGGAGCACATCCTCTGGGAATGCTCTCACCCAAATATGTCCTTACGATAGAACGGAGCTCCTCGCTGCTGTCCGTGAGGCCCTCTTCAAGGTCCCATTGGGCATGCGGATTTAGTGGTCTCTAAGAAGAACTTTACAGCCTTCAAATTGTTTTTTCACGGTTATAGTGCCCTTCTGCTGAATAAATAAAAATGAAATTCCAGAGTGTCCTTGGTCAACTCTCTGTTGCCCAGTTTTACAGTCACAGGCTTGAAGTACCCTCGCGACAATCCGTATCTGTGAATATTATTTTCACGGACGTTGATTGTTATTTTTTGCACAATTGTGCCGAGACCACGAGTCCAGAGGAGCTTCTAGAGCTACTCTTCGTGCCATGCATTCTTTGTTACTCTTACTAGCATTCTGCGAAGGTGCCGTTTTCAGTCCCCATATGCGGAGCGGGTGGAGGAGGGAGTAGCTATTTAGAGCCACTCAAAAAAGATCCTCTGTCGATCCTGTTCTGGTCCAAACTCTTTTGTTGTGAAACCAAGATGTCTGCCTTCTTAGATGTTCGCGTTGGCCTTTCAATTTCGCCAACACGACGATAAACTTAGAAATTAATTGAATAATGTAGACTCAGATAGCAAAAAAACATAGTTTTATTTACATAATATACGACATATTAATAGCATTGAAATTCTTGCTTTAAAAAACAAGGCAGCTTTCATATATATTTATTAATTTTATTGTTTCATATATCCAAACAATCTAAACATTTTAATGTAATTATATAATTTGAAGACGTATGTAGATTTTTTATGTTCATCCAGTCATACTCGTCGATATGATGTTTCAATTTCAAATTTAGATTACTCTTATTCTGCTTTTTCTCGCGTACATCAAGTTTGATACAAAGAGTTGATAAACGCCATTTCGAATGAAATGTTTTGTTTTAATTGTTCTTATTTTTGCGCTAGTCAAAGCAATGAAAAACAACGTGAAAATAAAACAATCAACATAGAACAGCGCTATAAATTTATTCGTAATTTATTCATTTTGATTGTACGTATATGTATGTATTGGTATGTATAAATGAATATAAATGTTATCCGTATATTTTTTGGTTTATTTCGCTCCACCGTTGTATGTAATTAAAAGCATAGACAATTTGTTCAGCGTTGTGAGAGAGTTTTCCTCGATGAATCGAAAAATAAAAACCTTTCTATCCATAGATCGCCATTTTGAATTTTCAAGCGCTTCAAAATGATAGGATAACTCGCCTGTTGTATAAAACGAATTGAGAATTGAAAATCATCTTTGCGTATGTTTTGTTCTACCCTTTGTTCAAGTAGGTACGTTTTTAACAATCAGGTTTTTCGGCAATCGCAATTTTCTACAGCCAATTAAGGATTGGAATATCGTTTGCTGTCCGGGAAGACTAATACATATATTCTACTTTACACATGCAGGGAGAAAGAAAAACACAGCCTTGATTAGTTGATTTTTATTACAAATTTGAAAATCGCACATGCGCACCCAATTGTGTGACATCCGCTGTGAAAGAAATAATTTTTTAAGAAAAAGTAATTTTAATCGCTTGTATTGCTGCGTATTTTCATTTATTATATTTATTTAATCCATTTAATTTATTATGTTTAAGTTTATGTCATCAGTGTATGTATATTAATTTTAATTTGTTTTTACTCTACTAGGCTATGCCTGTCCTAGAGTAGCTTTATATAAATCAGTTCTATTATTTTCATTCGTCATAGTGTAAGTATTTTATATATAATTAAATGAATAAACAAAATAAAATAATTCTTGATTTCTAGTACAATGTATAACAATGTTGGACAGGGTGAAGAACGTTCAGTTTCAAAGTTGCGCCAATCAGCGAAAAACTGACCGAGAACTGATTGAGAAGGTAAGGACACATTATAAAACTGCCACAGGATAATATGAAAAAAAAACAGTACACAGAGGTGGGGCCACAATAACAACAATAACCAGAGATCTCAAGGAGGGAAGGCTTCGTTCGGAGGACGCGGAGGACAGAATGACTTGAAGCGGAGGATGAGGATTATGAGAGCCGATCGCAAGTAAATTGGACAAAGGCAAGAGCGAAGAAGAAGAGGATCAAAATAAAATATCCTAATAAGCAGTTAAAAAAAACATCACAATGTACCTGTGTGTACGGCGTGTTTACTATACTTTACCGATTATAGACTAAATCACTCATTTCATTCTTTTCAAATTTTGCAAATTTGTATATCTACTAATCGCTTAGACCCCATTAGATTTTGAAGAATGTCTGATTAGCTATTCTCATGTTTTTTATATGTGAAATATTTCAAAGTGATCTCGAGCTCAGGAAACTTAAAATTTGATGTTTTTATATTCATATTTCTGAGAAAACACATCACTTTTATAAAATGGCATTGAAGAATGATCAAGCATTCATAATAAAATATTTAAAACAAAAATAATTTAACATACTCAAATCAAAATGCTGCTAATTTTCCATACAATATTTGAATACTTTGGGGAGTGATTTAATAGTGAGAGTTTATCGTTGGTCACAACCCGCTCGTTAACTTTATCACATTTGTTACATAATAAAAAAAAAAGTTTTGTTACATAATATCAATTTAAAGCTGTTATTATCGTAGATATTTAGAAAATATTACAAAGATTGTAGTGGGGTAGTGAGGGGTACATCGTTGGCCACAACCCGCTCATTTGATAATTCACTAACATTTCTTCACATTTATAGTTTTTATGTCACATATAAAATTAATCAGAAATACGTCAGATAATATAAAATCACAACGTAGCATTGTCAAGGGCAAAGAATAAATGTACCTTGATATAAATTCAAGAAGACAGTGTAATAACAAAAATTATATCATCCTTACCTCTGTAGATGGGTGAGGAGGAACATGGGTAAGTATTAAATATGAAGAATAATTTGTTACCACCCGCGGTGAGATGTAACTTCCCCTAAGATTACATCGTTAACTCTTAACAATTCCTTGTTTATATAATAACTTGGTCGTATTTCGCGGTTCGTAGAATATATTATTACTAGTTGCATGCAACACATGAGATCCAATTGTCGACGACGATAGAATGTATAGTTGAAGAATACATACCAAACAATACACCCTTAAATACCAATTATTGGATATTTTAAGATATTTTGTTTTCTATACAAAACATGCATGTCATGTTTGGATAGTGTGAAAGTCAGACATTTTTTCCTACCCCGAATATGTAAACAGCTTGATGGTATGTATATATGTTTGGAGATTGAGGATCAAACTATTGAGTCCTGAGTCCTCGTAGATATTGTGTAGTGAATATTCCATACAAATTGTATGAAATGATGTCATCACTAAATTCAATTTTTACAAAAATTGTTTGATAAATTTTGTGTTGAAGCATTAATTATAATCTATACTGTGGAGCCACCAAGGACGTCAAATGTTAATACTTAGATGGAAGAATATCTGCTTTATTTTACAAACCATCACGCCGAGAACCGAAAGCTTATCTTGACACACATTCATCGCCTCGTTAATATTCATGCATCGTCTCATACATGTTCGTCTGTTGTCCGCGTTTCTTATATTTCCGTCTTTCAGTATATCGTTCGTATAGAATATGGTCGTGCCATCCTTTTCTTGGGCGTCCCCGACCACTTATTCCGTTCCTGCCTGCTATGTATGCATTTTCTTTGTCAGGCGCTTTTCATTCATGATTGCCAAACGTGACCAAACCATCACAGTGTATATTAACATTCATTGTATTAATTACATATTTCTTGATCTTACACTTATTTCATACATACATGTTGGATATAGCTCTATGAACATTGATTTGGTGTCATAAAATAAACAATACTATCTTGTATTTTAATTTAAATTGAATGTAAATTTGTGAAGTGGGAAGTTAAATTCGTTATTTTGTTTTTTTTTATATTCTGGTATAACAAATGAATAAAAACTAAAAAGTCAACTGTGACATAGAGCTGGGAGAGAACTTTTGCGTCGAGTGTTTCGAAATCGATTTATAGGAGGGTAGATATTATTGTAATAAATTCCTTATGAAACTTTCGCTTCTATGGGTAGGAAATACAAGTAAGTCGAAAGAATTTGCTTTCCTTCCCTCGATATCTCATTATGTGGACGTGCCAATTTTGTTTGGCTAAGTTATTCTTCTCGTTCCACCTCTTTTAGCCATTATACTTGTTCAATATAGGCATCCTAAAAAATAAAAAACAAACCATTGTGTTATTTAGTTACTTTCCGTTACCAAGATCATCAACCTTTATTGTGTCCAAAAGTAATTTGCAGTCAAAATAGCATTCTCATTCGCTTGCCACAGATCCTCCTCAGTGCACACTCCTTCCATAAGCGGGCAGTTTAGCAGGTGTGACATATTCTGCGTCTCCCCACATTCGCATGCCATGTCCTGGTCATCGTCAAGCATTCTCCATCTGTCCAGGTTTACCTTGTACTTTCCTACAGCCGACAATAGTTAATTTAGGGGTGGCCGCAGCTTCACCCTAGGATTCTGGGCAAAAGGTCGGTACCCCATTCAATTCTTACCTATGGAAGAGCATCGAGGGAGATCGCGATCCACTTCCACGCCGGCGACGCTATAGAGCTCATTGGCCCTGTTCACCACCGGACGCAGCCGCAACATCGGACAAACACAAGTATCCACCATCCATCGGGTTCAACCACTGCCCCCGAGAATCCAACCACAAGAGCAGGGCAGATGCCTTAATGTCTCGGAATCTTAGTGGTAGTGGTAAGAGATATTCTTGATGGTAGTTTTTGGTTTGTCCGACGAGCAGCCGCTCCGGGGATGGAAGGAGCTACAAGCTCTAAAACGTTTCTGTTAAGTTCTGTCGACAACAATTTTTGTCTAATTAATTCATTCTTCATTAAAAAAAGGCTTCAAGTACTTTTGAGCGCCGTGACAAGGTCCTAGGTTCGATGATAGACAGAAAATAAATTAAGAAGAAATTGCGGTATGACAATAAACTCGCTACTTAGAAATAGTTTTTTGTTTTGTTGTGTTGAAAATATATATATTGTTTTAATTTTAAAATAATTTGTTGAGATCGAAGTGCTCGCATATCCGATTGGACCCTTAATTTATTATGAAATCCCTGTCCAAATGATAAATCTTATTCGAGATTTTTTCTTTAAAATTTGCCATATCTGATTTATGAACGACCACGTAATTTTATTTTAGGCCGATTCATCGTTATATCCGAAACTTTTTGATTAATAAAGAAGATAAGAAGGGAGGAAAAATTAAGGGTCGTAAAAGTTGTAAAAAGGGGGACCGTGAAACGAGGCCACTGAAGAGGTCGAACGGAAGGTTTATAAATGAAGAGACATAAGAAGTGTCAGAAACACAATACGCTCGACAAAGACATGATTAAAGTTTTTACATCGTGATGTAATTTAAATGCGTCGGTCGGACAATTAAACAAGAAAATAATTCAAGAAAAATAAAGGTTTTTAGACGGGGACAAAAAACTTGCGTATAAACATCAAAACACCAACATAACTAATTATTATTTACACGTTTGATGACAGTTTTGTTCACAATTAAAATTAAAAAGTTTTTTTTTGTTCTTTGTCGAACCATGTTACACTTACTAATCACAAAACAACAACATTTCGATATAAAACCTAAATCACAAGCAGATTTTAAAACATACATTTAAAACATATGTATTAAACATTCATCCATAATCTATCTCCCATACATATTTATTTATTTATCGTATGGGTCACATATACATCATAACAAAACAAAGTTTAGATGCAAAGACAATAGTAAACAAAATTAAAATAATAGTAATTAGCACAAGTAGGCTTGCTTGTCAAGGTTTAATGTCAATGTTTAAAAAATATTATTCGTCGCTGAGTCACTCAACAAGAAGAAGTCCTTTATATGAAATTTATATTTGTTAATCTTATGTGTAAACATATTATTGCAATGTACTAATCTTTTATTATACTATTGTATTATATTCTTTATTATAACATCGTATTCTGTTTGTTTTCTCCACTGCTGCGTCAAAACTCATTACTTAAACATAAAGAAATTCTCACTATCTTCGCTATTTACAATTATTAAGTACCAGAAATGATTAAATGTAAGGTTATTCTTGTTGTATCCAAAGCAGTAATATGACGCTTTTCTATTTTAAATATAAACACATTAAAATTAATTACAGTTTACGAGAGACAATCACTCTTTATTTTGCATCTTCATTTATGATTTGAAACTATCAGAACTAATCAAGGTATAATGCATCACTATATGTTTATATTTTATATAGCTAATTACTGCGTTTCAAATATTATTTAATGCACTCATACAAATATATGAATACTTATAGGTACATTTCACATTTTTATTTCAGTGTTAACTAATGTGCAAATAACGCAAATTGAACAATAAAAGGTACAGCGTTTTTGAGTTGTTTTTTTTTTTAAATATTTTTTTTTTATTATTTTTAAAAGAGAAAGTTGCTCGCAGCAGACACTTTACTCCTCTTTGTAGAGAAATTGTAGAAGAGTCAACAAGTGAATTTGAAAAAAAATAAATGATCAAGTTGGGGTGTTTCGACGCATTACTTTTTTTTGGAAATATAGGCGGTTTCACATAATTAAGTAAAATATTTTTCAGTTCGAGAAGCCCTAGAACTATTCGAGATATTGTTCATATTTGTAAAAATTTTCAGCGTTCTAGATTTTATAATTTTTGAGGTATGTGGAAATAAAAACAAACATTTTAATGGTGATACGCTGTGACTGGAAAAAAAAATAAAGAGTAAAAACGCTTTTACGCCCTAAAATGTTGCAAATATTCAGAAATTTTGGGTTTTTGTTTATCAAGTGAGAAGAGGTCAAGTAATGAATGACCGCAACATATCTAAGTATGCTAAAGTTGCCATTCATAATGCTATCTTAGTGCCAACCTTGACGTATGCAAGTGAAACCTGGACATGGCAGAAGTCGCACGAAAGTAGAATAAATGCAGTTGAAATGAGATCGCTAAGAAGAATCTGTAATAGAATGATGTATTACAGGGTCAGAAATGAGGACATAAGGAAAGAATGTAGGATAAAGAAAGATGTTATTAATAGAATGAAAGTGAACACATTGGGATGGTTTGGCCACATGGGGAGAATGAATGAGGAACGCCTGACGAAGAAAATATACATTGCGGACAGGAATGGAATGAGAGTCCGGGGCCGCCCAAGGAAGGGATGGCACGTCCATGTGAATGGTATTTTGAAAGACGGAAATGTTAGAAGCGTGAACAACAGACGAACATGTATAAGACGATGTATGAATGTTGTTGAGGCGATGAATGTATGTCAAGATAGAAGTAAGTGGCGTTCGGTTCTCTCTGCCTGCCCCGTAAGGGACATGGCGTGATGGTATGTGAGTATGTAAGTTAGAAGAGGACACACATACACACCCTCACATGCACACCCACACACACAGACACAAGTAATGCTCCACTCCAAATTCTGAGTTTATTTAAATTGTATATAACGTAATATGTATAATGTATATGCTGCAGTCTCTTAAGTTGGTGTGTTTATATTTCAAAGCTGGAAAAATCATTCAAAAGTTCACTACTGCATACAATTTTTTGACATAGGTCTAAGAGAAATAAATTCTCTTGAACATATCAACAGTTGGATTAAGTTATCAATAAGGAATCAATTATTATTATTATTATTATTATTATTGTAAAGCTATAATCCACTCGAAGAGTTTTTCGATCACAATCGAGTGCTTTCGATGGTCAAATTAGCTTCTATTTTTTATCTTTGTTTTGATTATCGCCTCCGAAAACGATAATTATGTCATCGAAATAACTCAGGCTCTTATTTTAAACTCATTACATAGAATAAAACTTTTATTAAATGATTAATTTGATAATTGTAAATCAACAGTCAATTCTACATTAAAAGACATAAATATTGCGTTAAATATAAGTATAGAGAAACCCAATAACATGTTTACATATACAAAAGATAATATAAACAAGAATTATACATACTATAACAAACAAAACATACATATAGTTAAAGAAGAGTATTATAAGTAAAATGAAAGTGAATTCCTTGAGGTGCTTTGGACATATTGAAAGAATGAATGATGAACGACTGACCAAAAAAATATACATGGGTGTAAGAGATGGATTGAATAGTAGGGACCGCCCCAGAAAGGGATGGCATGACCATGTGAATGATATTTTGAAAGAAGGAAATATAAGAAGCTTGAAAAATCGATGAGCATGGATGAGAGGATGCGTGGATGCGAAGGAAGCGAGGAATGTGTAAAAAAAGAGGAGTATGGCGCTCGGTTCTCTCTGTTAACCCCGTAAGTGATTTGACGTGATGGTAAGTATGTATTTACAAACAAAACATTTGAAAAGAAGATTTAATGATTGTCAAAATTGATACAATGATGAAAGAAATGGGAAATGTTGTAAAGATAACAATTGGTTTTAAAAATTGCTATTGGAAATATAAAATTTGAATACCATGTTGCTTGAATTTGGTTTATTTCATGTCTTAGTTTATTATATTTGTAAATGATTAAAATATTTCTGTTAGATAATTTCAGCTTATTTCAAAAAGGAAAACGGTGTGATACTGTATCTTATATTTTCTCGATTGGTTAAGCCTCTAAACGGAATAATCTATCTTTCGAGTAAATAGAAAATCAAATCGATAAATTAATCAAGTTGGGAGGAAATTTCAGCAGATAATTTTATCCATTGACCTGTTGGGAACAAAACAGTCTGCAATCAACGTAATACATTTCAATATTCCCCAGGCAGTTTCCTCTCATTGTCCTGCCGTGGCACATCATTATAATATCGTTCATAAGACAATGTTAAACTTTGCTAAACCAAACCTCAGACGTGTAAGCAAATTAATTTCAAGATATACAAGTTGCAAATTTACAATATGTATTTATTCAGGATTTATGAAATAAATACATAATTATCATTAATCCAAAGATGCTATATATGAAACCTTCGACAAAGCAAAATTTATGAGTACGCACGTTATGGTAAATAAATGTCTAAGTAGTATTAGGTCTTAAAACATTTATGGCGACCGAAAATATGAAAAGTTTTATATTCGGAGTAACTCGGAGTCAAATGTTTGTCGTAAGACTTCGTCACACACGAAAACGGCCCCTCCCTGTTACACCGAACTACATCAATGTATGCGAGTGAAACAGAAAGAGGGGCTGCCAGTTAGATTTTTTTTGTTCTAGAAAAGGAAGCTCTTTGGGTGTTATTATTAAGATAACTATATACTTAGCTACGATAACGACATAATGCTCCCCATATTCCAACTGTCATTTTTTTAATAAAGAGAAATTATTTATCTTAACAGATCGACAAAGCTTCAAGCCATGATTCGCGAGATTTTGAATGGCCAGGTCTACATTTTTCATGGTTTTTCAACTTTGAAGTCAAAGAACACCAATTGAGAGGCTTCGTAGTATACATGTTACATATATGGATGAACTTAGAATTTGGAGTAGAACGTTTAGTGTGTATGTGTGTGAGAGTGCGTGTGCCTTATAACTTTTGATCCGCTTGATGCACAGAGCCAAAAATTTCCGAAAGTATGGAAAAGTTTAGCCCTACAAAACATTTATATTCAGAAATTCGATTTTTGTTAGTCAGGGGTAATTAACTAAAGATATTTTGCTTTATTTTTCCATATATCACAGACACCAAGTTATAAAGCTGTTTTTAAGAGAAAATATGTGTTTAACTGCCTTTTTTTCCAAAGTATTAAAAAAACTGAACTCCACACTATCTTATCTTGACATATATGTTTTGTAAAATAAATTAATAATTTGGATTTGATGGTTTATACTTTGGTATGTATTCTTCAACTCTACATATTATCGCCATCCACAATTAGATCTCATGTGTTAATGGAACTAGTAAATATTATCATTGCTTCATAATCGATGCAAAATACTTTATTATATCAAAGAAAATGTTTGACTTAGTGTAACTGCTGCAAGTTGAATTCAAGTTGATTGGTCTTTACTGAGCTAAACTAGATAAGATCTAGATTACTGCGATTTTTGTCGCAAAACTAGGTGAACCATCTTAACAGCTACAGTTCTACCGCCGGCGCTAATCTTACACCGATCCATTCATTCCCTTACCCTGGCAACAATCTTCATCACTGACTTTATCAGTGGTTTTACTTTGTTCAACGTTCTCGGAGTAAGTAGCTCGAAATGTTCTACATTGTCACTTGACTAGAAAATGGTGCATTATCGTTATCTGGATCGTTTGAACGATTTGATAATGAATTTTGGCGATTATCCAATTAGCAGTAAGGATTCGTTCTTTTTTATCGATGCAATTAGAACTTTTCAGAAAGTAGATTTTAAGATATATTATGACAAGTGTACTAAGACAAGATGTGCCACAATGAGAGAAAAAAGAAAAAAAAATACTTGAATTCCTTAAAAAACGTATATAATTTAAACATTGTATATCAAGAGTTTTAGCGCATCTGTTAATTTTGTCTTTTTCCTTATAGTTTCACTATTAATTTTATGTATTTTCCGCAGTTTTAACATGCTTCTTTCCATTGGTCTATGACATGATCTGATTGCTGTTTTTGTCTTGTTTGTAAAGGTCCAAGTTTGGCATGCATACAACAAACTGGGATTAATACAGGTCTCCATTAGGTACTATTTTTTTCATTTCGGAATTGAAGTCTCCTTTTAGTTCTAAAATAAGCTTTAAAATTCAAGTGGCAATGGGCTGGACACTTATCGCATTTCACAGATGATAGATGGAACTTACTAACCACGATATGGACGGGACCCAAAGGAAAAAGAAATGTTGGCAGGCCGTGCAAAAGGTGGATCAATGATATAATAACAACAGGGGGAACGGACTGGAAAGAAAAGGGCAAAGATAGAACGATATGGAAACTATTGGAGGAGGCCTTTACCCAAGTGGGATCCATTTCATGAAAAATATACATATACTCGTATACATACAAATAAGAAAGTAGAAATAAGTTTGAATACTGTACATTAATTTAACTAACTACTAATGAAATAAAATATTTAATTAATTTAAATACTTATATATCATGCTTAAAAAAATATTGTAAAAGAAATGGAACAATAAAAGGCTTAATTATAATTATTTATTATTATATTAAGGGTAGGTATTTGTTTGGTCATTTCCAGTTCTACGGAATAGTGGAGAGTCATGATTTCCCCAATATAAAATATTTTTTTAGGTTCAATAAATTCCAGCGGGTAATGGATATGAAAATCCTTTCGTTCGAAAATAAGCTGAAACACCATCGCACTGAAGAAACTTTTTGCAACGCTAAATCTATTCGCTACTCCCACCACCACCCGCTCTGCCTATGGGGACTGTAATCGGCCCCTTCACAGAACGCTAAGTGAACGACAAAAAAAAATGCATAGCACGAAAAGTAGCTCATGGAGCCCTCTAGATTAGCAATCTCGGCACCATAGTGCAAAAAGAAACAATCAACGAGTGCGAACAGAAAATTCACACCCGTGGACTGTCTATGACCTCAGATCCCCCTACATGCAGACCATCAGAGAAGTGACCAAGATCTCTGGAAATAATTCATTTAACGGGAATCTTCTAAAAGTAAGGCACCATATCTATGACAGAAAACCTTAAAAGCTTTATAATTTTTCTTCGAGATCACAAAATCCGCATGACCAATGGGACCTTGAAGAGGCCCACGGACAGCAACGAGGAGCTCCGATCTATATGAGGACACCATTGGGTGGCAACATTCCCAAAGGATATGTTCCGAAGTTTGGTCCGGGTATTGACAGAAATGACATGAAGCAGATGAGGCAATGTTAAATCGGTGAAGATAACTTTTAAAGTTTCCGTGTCCTGTGAAAAATTGGGAAGTCCAAAAGTCTGGAACAACCCAGGTAGATTTAAGACGATACCTCACGTCGGGAAAAAATAAGTAGGTAATTCTTCCCACTGAGCAGGCCGTCCAGCGAGTCTGCCAGATGTTCTGCAAATTTTCATTTACAGTCCTTTCAACAAAGCCGCGTGACACTCGACCCTCTGGAGGGAAGAGAGGAATATTTCCGATCATAGAAGAACAGCCCCGCGTAAGGTTGAAAACAGCCCCTCTACGCTGAAGTTCCAGATCAAGGGGAGTCATGCCTGTCAAAATTGGCAGTGCTTCAGTGGGACTCGTTCCATATACTTTGGATAAAGCGATGAGAGCGAATCGTTGGCCTGAGAGCAAAATTCTACGTATATGTTGAAGCTCACAGGCGTGAGACCAACATCCTGCTGCATAGCAAGCAATGCCGAGGTAAACTGCCTTATAGAAAAGACAGGATACTTGAAACTGTAAACCCCAGTGTGCCTTGGCGATGTGTGAGATCTTTAAAAAAGCTGACTTAGCTTTGTCGACACACAATCGAGCATGGTTTTTAAAATTTGGTCCTCTTTCCAGAACAACTCCTAGGCAAGTGATTTGGTCCCGAAAACTTACATTTGTTCCAGAGAACTTAATAGACGGCTGTCTACGTAGTAAGCCTTTGAAAACCAAGCCATATGTCTTATTAGGAGCGAAGCAAAGTTTATTTTTTACACCCCAGTCGGAAACTAAGGAAAGAGCTTGAGTAGCTGAGTTCTCAATAAATCTACGGGAATTACCACGGACGAGGATGTATGCCCAGGACAGAGATAAGTGGAAAATTCAGGAAGAGGCCTTTATCCAGCAGTGGAATGAAAGAGGCTGAAAGAAGAAGAGGATGTATGCATTATCGGCATACGCTTGAATCGTACAATTACTGGAGAGAGGAAGATCCAGCAAGTCATCAAAAAGAATGTTCCAGAGAAGTGGACCGAGAACAGAACCCTGAGGACATCCAATGCTTACCTGTCGCGTATGTAGAAATTGTCCCCCAGGCAGGACTATGCGGCGATTTTCAAAGTAACTCTTAACTATCAGATATATATTGCGGGGTATATTCCTTGACTTCAGTTTATGCAAAATGAGCGGCCACCAAGCATTGTCAAATGCACCACTAATGTCAAGGGAAATAGCAATAACATATTTTTCGTCAGAATGTCTTACAAATTCTGACATATAATTTATAGCATCGACTGTTGAAATTCCAGGTCGGAAGCCAAATTGGCGAGAAGAAAGTGGACATGAGTTAGAAAGATGGGATTCAATTCTACTGCATATAAGTCTTTCCAGAATCTTGCCCAGAATAGGCAGGAGAGTAACAGGTCTATATGCTTTTGGGTCCGTGCTAGGACGATCGCATCGTTTGGGAATTATAGTCATGAGGCCCGTTTTCCAACAGTCTGGAAAACAGCCTTCGTCTAAACATCTTTTTAAGAGGGAAACCATTTCAAATTGAGCCAAACGCCAACATCTTTGTATTAAAATAGAGTCGATACGGTCGAGGCCTGGGGATTTATTTAGTTTAAGGTTCCCAATAATTAAATCGAGTTCCTCAACAGAAACTGGTGGCGAAGCGGGTGTCTGAGGAATGTTGTGTTGAAGAGCACGTACCCATTTATGAAAAACATTGTCGGTAGACGGATCATCCGATGGAATCAACGCGTCCAGAAAAACGGAAGCAGTTGAATCGAGAGACGTTGTGAACTCACCAGTAGTTGCATCGCGGATGCAAGATATTGTTGCGCCATTTCCTCTCTTAGAAGAAACGGCGCGATATACCGCACCCCATGGATCTGAAGTCGAAACCTCGGAAACCAAACGTCGCCAACTTACCTTCTTCGCACGAATAATTTCGTTTTTATATAGATTGTGTGCACGTCTATAAGCAGAGTACAAGTCGAGAATAATAAACTCAGCAAAGTTCCTATTGCGTCCCAATTTAAGAGTTCGACGTGCACGTGTAACGCTGCGTTTCAAAGAATCGAGTCCTGAGTGCCACCAAGCGTTTGGTTTTAATTTTTCTGGAGTAGATCTGCCAATTGACTTTTCTGCACATATAATGATATTGTTAGTGAAATCAGAAGCAGTATCAGATATAGACATAGCATTTGGGTTAAAGCGATTCAGAAATCGAATAAATTCAGCATCAAATTCGACAATGCGCTCACACCTCGTGCGAAAACGCCTTGGAATATGAGACTTTTGAACCGAGTCAGTAGGTGAAGTAGAAATTGTAAAGACAATAAGTTCGTGATCGCTACCCGAATAATCTGTATAAACACGCCAGGAGGAAGTCTTTTGAGCTATTTGAGCCGAAGCCAAAGTGACATCGATGTGGCCAAACCCAACCGCACCAGAAAAAGTGGGAGGACTAAAGGGATCATTGATAACGGAAAGCTCGTGCCGAGCTATGAAGTCCTCACAGAGTTCACCTCTTTTTGCTTTCCTACACACCATAGAGGGGACTCAGCATTGAAGTCACCGCCAATCAAGATGGAATCTCCGCCTAGATGACTCATTACATTATCTAGAAAGCACACATATGGCTCTATCGGGTCGCCAAATTTGAAGTAGGTTGAAACTAGGTACATGGATTTACCTGAAAGAGAAATTTCAAGCACGACTGTAGTGCTCGAGGAAAGATGATCTAATAAAATATAAGATATTAAAGAATTAAAAATAATTATTGAAGCTAGAGGGGGTAAATCCATGGAACAGCAAGTGGCAGAAATTATACGGAAGTCTGAATCCGTCACACACATAGAGCCGTCGCCAGTGTATGGTTCCTGAACCAGACAGATATCGATATTCAGTTGATGGGCGAGTTGTTTAAGCTCCAAGGTGGCAGCACGACGTCGGCCCAGATTGAGCTGTCCGATTCTGAGACCTGTTGATACGGATATGCTACTGGCCATAATCAACTGTCAATAGGGCGCGGCTCAACGATGCCTGGAATGCTGGACATTCATCAGAACCAGATTTGTGAGATGCTGGTTTTTTGAAAAATGAACAGACCGCTAAATCTATTGAGAAATTGGTTTGTTAACAATGAAAGCAACAGTCCTTAAACATGAGGTGACAATGCTTTCGCACATATGGCACCCCTGATCCGCGCCAGAATAAGAAGTTCATTTTTGGTTGTTGATTGTACCAATGTGTATGTAAATCGAATATTTTTATTTACAACTTTGGGGGTATTTGTTACTTGATTATTTTCTAGTTGCATGTAATTTTTTTTTTTTTTTTTTGAGTGGCAGCTCTCCAAGGAGAACACACTTAGGCCGGTTGGCCCTTTGTGATACCACAGTGGGGTTGTCCTTCCCCTTCACTAAACCACATTGAACCAGCCTGAGTGGTTAATAAATGTCAGAACGTCGCTAATGTCAGCATACGCTATGTCCATCAGGTCATCGTAGAAGAAACTTCCCAAGAATTTCCTCCTATTTCTGGAGAGAGCAGGGCATTGACAGAGGAAGTGGACTACCGTCTCTTCTTCCTCTTCGTCTTGGCATGCTCTGCAATAATCAAATGCCTCTAAACCAAGCCTTCTGGCATGTTTTCCTATGAGCCAGTGCCCTGTTAATACCGATGTGACTCTGGCTAGTGAGTCCCTTCTGAACGAGAGCATCTCCCTTGTTCTTTTGAGATCATATTTTGGCCATGTTTGTTTGGCAATGGCACACGTGCTTTCTTCAGACCATCTTTGATTGGCACGAGTTATCGTTTTCTCATCGACCCGGAGTTTACATGTTGCCATGGGAACCCCGGGTCGATGATTTATTGTTTCTAAAGGTAACAGGGTACCTGCCCTGGCCAGTTCATCTGCCTTACAGTTACCTGTTATATCATTGTGACCTGGTACCCACATAACAAGTATGTTAAACCGCTCGGCTGCTTTGTTTAATGCTATGCGGCAGTTCAGGGCAACTTTAGAGGTCGTTAATGCGCCTCGCAGAGCCTTGATCGCTGCTTGGCTGTCTGTGAGGATACGGACTTCGCTGCCTTGCATTGCGGCCCTTTGTATCCATCCTATTGCTTCTTGAATCGCCAGGATCTCTGCCTGAAAAACACTGCAGTGGTCTGGCAACCTGAATGAAATATTGATATTTGGTTGCTCCGAAAATACCCCTCCACCCACCCTTCCGTCCAGTTTCGACCCATCTGTGTATATCACCATCTGGGCCTCACCATGGTGAATTGCGTTCTCCTTCCACATCTCCCTCGAGGGGATTTGGGTGGAGAACCCATTCTCGAAGAAGGGTTTGGGAATGGTGTGGTCAATACCTTCGGATGGTTGTTTGTACTCCTGAAGAATCATGGAGTGCCCAATATGAGTCCCCTTCCAAGGGTTAACATTATTCATTCTTAGGGCAGCGTTTGCCGCCATTTGTTTCCCAAGGAGGTCAAGCGGAATCAGGTGCAGGATGGTGTCAAGAGCTTTAGTTGGTGTAGTTCTTAGACAGCCAGTGATTGTCACTTCAGCTAGTCTTTGAACTTTTGCCAGCTCCTTAAGGTGTGCCCCTTTTTTCAAGGAATGCCACCATACCACCACCCCATACATCATGATTGGCCTTATGACCGCCTTGTACATCCAGTGGGTTATCTTCGGGTGCACTCCCCAGCTTTTTCCCACGATCTTTTTGCAGGTGTACAGCGCATTTGTAGCTTTCCGTACTCTCTCCTGCATATTGGGCTTCCAGTTCAGCTTCCTATCCAGAATTAGTCCCAGATATTTAGCTTGGGCTGAGATCTCTAGTTGCATGTAATACATGAGATCCAACTGTCGATAGCGATAGTATGTATAGTTGAAGAATAAGTACCAAACTATAAACCCATAAATCCAAATTATTGAATATTTTAAGATATTTTATTTTCTATACAACACATGTAGGTATGTATTTTAAGATAGGATAGTATGGAGGTCAGTCCTTTTTTCCTACCCGGAATATGAAAACAGCATGATGGTATGTATGTATGTTTAGATATTAAGTATCAAACTATTAAGTCTTCTTAGATATTGTGTATTGGCGATTGCCATACAAATTGTATGAAGCGATGTCGATTTTTATAAAAGTTCAATTTTTATAAAAATTGTTAAAAAAATGAGATGTACTACTACAGTGTTAATATTTTTTATAGATAGGCCTATCGCCCATAGTAAAATCCATGTAGAATCAAAAAGTGGTAAATTTTTAATTATAGATAATATATTCTTTGGCATAATACACTACATTAAGTAAACTGCTATAATATAATATTGATAAAAATAATATTTTGTGTGATAAAATCTCAAGTGCAATCGATAGGTTTAATAATAATAATATATTTTCATGGAGATTGGGCCGAATATTAGAATATTTAAGTACATACATTAATTATGATAAGGCGTCAATATGTCATTTATAATCCACCAGATAGCAAACTCATTTATAAACGAGATCAAATATTATTTTAGGAATCGTTTGATTTATCGGCCGAGGTACTTAAATCGTATTGATGACCAAAACCCTAAGTATGACATATGATATTTTTATTATCTCGTATTTTGACGAAATGACGGATTAAAATTTTAGAAATCTTTTAGATTAAATATATTTGATTGAATGTATTAATTAATATGTGGATATGTGTTATATTTTGTATACGGGTACCTATAGTGGGACGTTATGAAAACTGCTGGTGTTCGGTGACACGATGTTTATTAGTACGACTGGCCCGAGAGAATGCTAAATGAGAACTGAATCAGGTTTTGATTGGTGGGTGTATATATAGGCTACCCCGTATACCCCCACAAATATAAAAATTAATGACTATTTCAAACAAAACTTTGATGTTAACGAAGTTTTATGATTGAATGTACCTAGATTTAGATAAATAATTTTATTTTTTTATTACATCATAGTTAAAAATGGCACAAACAGTAGACTACTGCTGTCCAACTAGGAAACCCTGTTCTAGGGTTAGCAGTTTACAATTTTACAGTGACGATACATTTATGAACTGGATGAAGATAGTTTCCGCTCAACAAACATTAAGTAGGCACACATTCAAGATACTTTGTACTAATAACTTATAAACATATAAAACGTTGGTTATTGTAAAAACGATCGGTCATTGTAATCGAATTTTGTAGAAAAAAACTTTGATTTTATATTTGTTTAATCATTTTAATATTATGTACCTATATGATTTTAGTTCGCGTATAATATATATCTGTCATTGTAATGTAATTTATTGATTACAGTTTTGTCTTTATTACTATTTTAGCCTTCTTCAAATCTAATGAAATCAAATTGAATGCTTTGCCTCCAAGGAATCAATAATTTCTATAAGTATAAAGGTACTAAGTGGTTTAATGAACTCCCTTTGAGTCTTAGACTCGAAAAAAAATATAATATATTTAAAAATAAAATTTAAAAATTGTACTGATTTATTTATTTATTTATTGTTATTTCATTCTTGTTTTGTGTAGCTTCATATTTTTTAGTAGATGTACAATGTTTTGGTAAATGTAACAATATTAAATAGATACTCCCCTCGTTTAACACGAGATTTTATCTCAATTAAAGAGGGTTATTATGAATTATATGATAGAAATTGTATACCTTTTTAAATTATGATTTATATGTGAACCTTGTATTGTTTTTGTTAATAAATAAAAAATAAAAAAAATACTAATAATAATAATAATAATGAAATACTTTTCTTGATTTATACCTACAACATGGCGGACTTATTGCCCGCAGGCAATCTCTACCAGTCAACCACCGAGGAACTGAAAATGTCTCTGACCAAAAGTTGACTTGGTCTTTAGTATCATTATGTTGACTTGTCTAGTCTGTCGTGTAGATTGAGTTTGTTGGAAACTGTTGATTTTATGATGTGGGAATTGTGATATGACATTGGACACCTTTTCATAGGACTAGTTGTAGGATATCACATTTTTTGTGACAAGTCACAATTCACCTATTATAGAGCCCTGGTTGTGCCTTATTATATGAGACGAGACTGGTGTGTGGGTATATATGCATTTGTCGTGCTTTATTTTATGACAATCCAAACCAGCACAGCTGCTGCTGGACATGCCGTGATGGTATGAATATGAATGAAAATATTTAAGTAGCGACAAAGAAATAAAACAAAAACCACAAACGAAATATTTCCTATTAAAATGTATGGCAGCCATGCAGGTGTATGTAATGTCACGACATGTCAAAATGGCAGACCTTTCTGCACGTGACCAGGAATGCGCGTCAGGAAAATATATGTACTTATATACTTGAAATTGCTCAGTGCTTAAGTTGTTATGGATGAAAAACACGAGAGAGTCTATGAAAAATCGAATAATTCACGGACAAAGAAGCGAGCGAAATGGAACACTGGTTTCAAATTTGAACACAAAGTTTGTTTATTTATTTTTCGTAAACAAACAGTTGTCATTTCAAACAGTAACACATCCAGATTTGAAAAATGAAACATTAAGGGGGGGACTGCTGCCAACTTACCTATTTTTCAATTTGATATACCATCATAATTTCTAATTAAATCGTTTTGAAAAAAATAATTAAGATAGTTTGGATATTAATAAACAAAAATATACCTTAACTTTTTAATAATGTTCTGTGTAAATTCTTGTAGAAAAATAATGGCATACCCCGATTTTCAATGTTTATCATATATTTTTAATAAACTTTAAGGCGTAGAGTAATATTTTTTTTTAAATATAAGAAGACAAAAATATCTAGAAAAATATGATGTGACGTTGCATTAATGCTTCAGGTTTAGTAAATAAACCTAAAAAATATTTATTTTCCATTCAGCGCCATTGCGTAATAAAAGTTTTTTTGGTTTATTTACTTAACCTGATGCGTTAATGCAACGTCATATTATCATATTTTTCCAGGTATTTTGTTCTTCTTTAATTTATAAAAAAAATATTGCTCTATACCTTATTTTTTTTTTTGGAAATTTAAGATAAATGTCTAAAATCGGGGTATGCTTATTATTTTTCTACAAGAATATATACAGAACATAATCAAAAAATTAAGGTATATTTCTCTTTATTAATATCCAAACTAACTAGGTTATTTTTTTCAAAATGATTCGTTTAGTAATAATGATGGTATATCAAATTGAAAAAATAGGTACGTTGGCATCAGTCACCCTCTTAAGAATAGTTAAAAGTCTAAAATCTGAAAAGTGGATAGGGTTTAAATGATAATTATTGACTGTACAATAACAATTTTGAGTTTTACTAATTAGTATAGAAAATAATAATTACGTGGGCTGCGCAGAAGACAAATTTAGGTATTTTTGATTGGTTGGTAGATGCACAAATCGTCCCCCGCTCCGTCGAAAATTGTCGAGATACTTGTCAATGCCTACAAGCACTCGTCTTACTTTGAGCATTGAAAAACTGCTTAGACAATTAAAAAAAAATCGAAATACAAATAATAAAAATGTAATAGATTCGGAAAATTCAATTTTATAAATTTTTGTTCCGTAGGGTGTGCTGCTTCAATCCACACGCGTTATCGTTGAAGCTTTATTCAGAAGTCTTAAAAACGAACGCTATTTTTTTTCTATCCAAACATTTTTCAGATAAAAAACGATACTTCAACGTCATTTTGACGTTTCGGTTGGAGTCGTAAATTATACGATTAACACAAAGGTTACCATAAAGCAGTCAATTCTGATGCAGAATGATATACAAGTCAGACTGTGTTCTCTGTACAAACGAAAATAATTTATTGCTGTTTATGTATAGGTACTCTTGGTTGATAGGCAGAAGAGAATTTATAAGCGTACCTTTATCATATCACAACCCATACACTTTATCTGTCAGAGTGAATGATTGTCGTTTATGTTTCGATGAAATACGGCGAATTAAAAGTTATCGTCTATATTGAATTATATGTACCGTACACAAATCTGATATCCGTAATATTTTCATTATAAGACTCTTCAGATCTCGAGGGGTTTCTTTGAAACGCACAACAAATCGTACCTTTTTTCTGTCGGCGGCGGTAAAACACACCGGGAATCGTTTTATGTACATAAGCTTTGATCGCTCATTTTATATAAATCCATCGATTTTTCTTTTAGCCAAATGTTTCGGCTACCGTTTGATAGTGATATAATAAATATTTAAACTTCTTTGGAAACTTCTTAGGAATTCTTGAATCTTTAAAAGATTCATTGAGATAAGAAGAAGGCTGATCTTACTATTTATATCGAGATAGAGCAATGTCTGTTACTTCATGTATTTTTGTCATAATCTAGATGGGCCGACGGCAAAGATACTGAAAAACTTAGGTTCAAATCATTGCTCGACCGATTTCGTTCACCTATAAGTAAAAGCATGTATTTTTAATTAAGAGAATGCATGAAGATGTTTATGTACCTAAATACTTGCTTAAAAACAAATGCATGCCCGTCAATAGTTCAAGCTTCTTATGTTTCCTTCTTTCAAAATAACATTCACATGGTCATACCATCCCTTTCTGGGAAGACTCCTGCTATTCACTCCATCTCTTACACCCATGTATATTTTTTTGGTCAGTCGCTCATTGTTCATTCTTTCAATATGTCTCAAGGCATTCACTTTCATTCTACTTATCTTTCTTTCTTTTTCGTTTCCGGCTAAGCTCTACCTTTCCAATAAGCAGCGACTAACATCGCGTTGTCATTTGTCAGATCCCTAGGACTACAGACCAATCAATCAGTGGACACATCAGCAAGTTGCTGTCATCCTACTTATGAAATCTTTCTTTATCTTGCATTTTCTCCATATGTCCTCATTTTTTATTCTATCATAAAACGTTCTATTAAATACTCTTCTTAGTGATCTCAGTTCTAAAGCTATTATTCTTCTTTCATGCGTCTGTTGCCACGTTCATGTTTCAATGGCATACGTCAAAGTAGGCACTACAATTGTATTATGTACGGCAATTTTGGCTTCCTTTGAGATGATTGAATCGGACGTTACTGGTCTGAGTGCTCCGTTTATTCTGTTACCTGCTCTAACCTTTCATTCAAAAAAAGTTACGTCAGTTGCATCTACTCCTCAAATGGACTATAATATATACTAATTTATAAAAACGTAAAGATTCTAGAGTTTTTGTGTTAACATAGTGGAAATCCATTTTAAAATAAATAAATAATATTTAATTTGACAATAACATCTCAATAGTGACGAAGTTGGGGTATTATAAAAGAACCAGTAACTCAGGCACCTACAGGGAAAAAAATCCAATGTTTGCGTATATGCAATTAAAAAATATATTAGATTTATATAAATAAATTTGTATATGTATTAGTATTAGTTTTTTTTATATAAACGTCTAATTTATGGTGTACTAAATCGAACCTCACATTAGAAAATACCCTTTTTAAGTACTTACTTACTTACTTCTTACTTAACGTGTCTGGACACGTTATTTACTACAATTAAGTTTTCTTCGTTACATCCCTGTACCATGTTTTGGCAGACAATAAGATGCTTATCATCTTGGACTTCCCCGCAAATCGCAAGATACATCCTCTTTTCGACCTATTCTTTACTACCTGTTACATGAGTAGTTTATTTCGCAAAATTAAGTAGGTATTGAAAATCACGATTAAAGCAATTACGTTTAAAAGGCGTATTTTCTATATTTTGTGACACATTTTTACAATGTGATACCAGGAATTTCTAGATTTAGACTCCAGGAAAAACTTTCATTGATTTGTCATTTATGTTTAAAGACATTTGATCACGTAGATCTTTATATTTGAAATCTTAGCTTTTTAGCACAACGATAACATATTTAAAATTATAGTAAACCTGAACTTGATCTTGAGATATATATCAGAATCAAAATAATATAACTAAGACACTTTCTTACTTATAAAGGCACTTTACTTGGAACCAAAACTGGCTAGACTAAAGGGAATGGATTTAAACCTTTTTATTGTAAATTTATTATTGAAAAACTAACAATATCAACCACGTGCAAGTGATTTTCCGTATTGAATTCAATGTGTTTAAAGAATAAACAATAGACACACCTATATTATATTGTGAGCAGTAATCTGTGCAAACAATCTTGAGAAAATATTTACCCTAGCACATAGCGAGATGGTTGTTTGTTGCGAGCATTAAAGTGGGTTTATTTTGAAGGATTTTTTTGTCCACTTATCAGCCACAGTCATCTACATTCTGCAGAACACACTCTGTGTCATGTCAACACGATATCCCTGAGAGAAGTTAAATTTACACCAAATACATTCAATTTTATCCAGTTGTTATTATTGATATTTCATCGTTTTAAGTCAAATGTAGGTATGTAATACCATGTTACATAAATACTCCAACTTACATAATTTTCTATGTTTATTTGGCCGCGTTATGTTGCTAAAATCAACTATTAACGTCTTTAGGAACATATTTATCATTCGTGTCTCTCAAAAATAATGTGACTATATTAAAACTCGATACAGGTTTAATCCAAAGACTTCCATATAATATACTAGGTTGAGTACTCCGTGCAATGAGTGAGTCATGGTGTATCGCGCGTTTGATTTCTTGGTTTGCAACATATTGCAGTTTTCCTTACATTTCAACACTTCCTAGATAACTGTTCTCTAAATCTTAACGAACAAAGTGATTTTTAGACAAATAAATCCGAAAACATTTCATATTAGTCGTTATTCTTTATAAAAAAAACATGTTTTCTGCCCTCCTTGTTGTCAAAAGTCCCGCGGAAAAAATTCTCACTTCGATTCATTCAAAATTTGCTAACTGCGACATCTAGTATAAAAAATGAAAATCTATGGTTTCATTTAGTGGGATGTTATATAAATTGTACTCTATGAAATGAAATATTTTTATAAATTGATAAATAAATAAAACATACAGTACCAAGAGGTAGAATGTGTGGTGTAATTCGCGTAATGTTGCTGATTTGTCATCGGCTGGATTACTTGCGCTTGCACAACTTTCACCAATTATGTCACCTGATTGAGTTCCCCATCAATCCTATTTTTGAATGTTCTATATATTTTTAATAATTAAAATCTGTTCGTTTAAAAACAAGCTTAAAGCACCATCGCTAACTATGGATTGACGAAAAAGCCTTTTTGTAACGCCATCTTTTGAGAAATTGGTTTGTGGTGTTGCGGGGATTTGCTGGTTCATTGTAAAATTGACAAATTTGGTATTGGTATTTGATTTTATGAACGATTTTTATGCACTGCAGTTCAATAAATATGATACCTCGTATATAAGCCAAAAGGAAACAATGCACTTACCTTTAATTGGCTGGCAGATCTTTTTGGCAGAGGCCACTCTTCTCTTGCAGTGTTAGCGGGCGTTGAAGATTGATGTAGCGGTTGTAACGGTTGAAAAAACTGTTGAAAATGTTTATGAACTGCGATGTTATTGTAGACGATATCTGTGAAGATGGCGGAGAATTTGCGGTAAAAGTAGCAGTTGGAAATTATGCGGCTTTATTTAATTAGCGGCGAAAAGCGGCGGTCACACAGACACGAACAAAATATGGATCCGTACTCTGCGAAAGACAAGCGGGAAGAGTCTTGTTTTTCAGTGTTGCCAACTCGCAGGCGCGAATATTGGCAATGCATTGTAGGTAGGCGGTTTATTTTATAAAGCGGTAGTTGAAACGGTGATGAGTGCGGATGAAGACGATGAATCCTAGAAGAAGCCTCTTGATTGCCAATGGCCATTGGCTTAGTGCATTACTTCTTCTGGCGATACACAAAGGCATCAAAATTCATCGAATACAGTGCATTTTATTTTATTTTATTTTATGACAATTAAATGGCGCGAACAATAAAAGCAACAGTTCATATAAATTATATATGAAATGACAATACTTGAAAAAATTGTTATAAAATATCACCGACTCAGCGAAAAATCCAATATTTGCGAATACATATATTATATATTCGTCCTTTTCCTCATGACTGAGGATAGCGGCTGTAGTCCGTCGCACACGTATGGGCCCGCCTCCATGCCAATCTGTTTTGGGCTGAACGCAGAGCACCAGTAACCGAAGACCCCATTGTGGACTTAACCATATCGCACCATCTGCAGGCTAAGTCTGTAAGTAGATCTCGACCGATAAATGTCGAGATTAACTGTCAAAATATCGACTAATCGATATTTTGACAGTTTTGGTAGTCACTAAGCAGATAATGCGTGGAATCGTTCTCGCCCACTTATTTGACGGCGAGATCGGGTCGACATCGAGTCGAGAGACAAGATCTAACGCCGCCATGTTGAATTAAATGTCATTTTTTACGCGAACAATGCCGAATTTCATATTTATTTTGAGAATAATAATAAACGGGTTACACGACGCCGTTTAAGAGATTCTTCAAACCCTTTAAATATTCCGCGTAATTCATTTATTGCTAATTACCGCATAACAAAAGTTTTATATGGTTATATATTTAATGGAAATATGCGTCCGTACTTAGATTATAACATTATAATTCTATGATGATTCTATGCGTCCGTAAATGTTTTCCGTAGGTATAGATTTGAAATAATTTTTGATTTTGAGAAAGTATTCTTGTAAGCTATTTTATCACATATGTATTTTAACACTTAACAAAAGAAAATTCGGCGTAGTTTTTAGTAAAAAAAATAACACGCTGCTGTCATCGACTTGATAAATTGATCGAAATATAATTAAAAATAATTTTTAAAATTACACTCAAAACATTCAATAAACACAAAAGAAGTTAATTTAATCGTATTATAACTTGCTTTCATGCTTAAAAATATGACCATATTATATTTATTTAACAAATTTATGTAAACAAATTTGACATTTATTCAAATCATGGGGAAAATATTGTGTATTGCCATAAATGATAATTCAAAAATGTACCGCAAGCCAGTCTAACGGCGACAAATACTCATAAGTGCATTTACGAACTCGACAGCGCTTAGTGACTACGAATTGTCGTCACTGGCGTAAACATGACGAGAAGAGCGGCGATACGTTGTCGAATCTCGACTTTTTTACTGACTTAGCCTGCTGGTCGGTGAGCGACCACGAGATCTCCGTCCTTCCACGCTGCCCATCACAACAAGCTTCTCGAGGCAGTCTGATTCCCTTCTGGCAATGTGTCCAAAGAATTGAAGGACACGTATGAAAGGTGTAACATATCGTCGATAGACGATCCTAGATTTTCAGTTCAATTTTACTGTTGCGAATATGGAACTGTAAAAATATTCGATTTTCATTCATCATTTTAAAAATATATTTTTTTTGTTAAAACCAGTTTAATAATAGTTCAACAAATATATTATATAAATAGTATCAGCTTGATAGAATATAAAAAGATTCAATGCACCTGTGGGTTTCATATCTGAAGCTGACAAACATGTCACATAACACCTCATCCTAACAAACTACACTGGTTTTGAAATTTCCAGAACGAGTATGGTATGAGGTATGCCTGGCGGTGTTTAATGCTCTGAACGATTTGGCTCCACACTACATTGTGATGTCGTCCACCGCATTCTTACCCAGAAGTGGAGATGGGCGGGCCACGTGACTAGATACCCCGAAGACAGATGGCCAAGGATAGTATTGGCTTGGAGACCGAGAATGACAGTCAGAGGTGTTGGAAGCATCAGCCGTCGTCCTGGTGTTAATTGGTTGCTCAGAGCACAAGATAGGGTGGCGTGGAATGAGGTGGAGGAGGCCTTCGTCCAGGAGTGGACGGGATTAGGCTGAGAAGAAGAAGAAGAAGTACACTTAAAAATCTTATAGATTATCTGAAATAATATTCCAGGACGGCTAAAAAGATTACCTTTTTTTGTCAAAACCTATCATCATATTATATTCCATAAAACATTTAACATAAGAGATTTGGAATATTCGTGCAAAATAAATCCTCGGATAAGAGACAGTTAGCGTCACAGGGAATCATGGGATAAATGGAGAATCTAATCTCAGTTATTGATCGTTTTACGAGGAGGGTAATATGGACTGTAAAATTTTCAGTACCATCTTATTCCAATGGTAACTAATTCGAAGACGATAAAATCAATCGTTTGATATTGTGAAATTCGAGAAATACAATGTATGTTTTCAATACTACTATACTTCATATTGATTCAAATTACTATTGGTTTCCTATCTAAGGATATTTAAATAATTTCAACTTGATACTGAAAAGCGTTTAAGAAAATTACATTTACTCTCTTTTACTGTGTCTTAGTCGAGAATTATGATTTCAAATTTTTGTAGACAATTTTTAAACAACAATAACTGACTATCCGAATATTTGATCGATTTCATATTAACATCATATGTATAAAGTGCATAGACCTAGAACCGATTAGTTTTTCATAGACAATCATTTATTTCTTCTCTATGGTTTCATCATTTACATTATGTTTTTTTGAGTCCTTTTCACAGCCTAATTATAAGCCTTATTATTAATATCATATGTGAAAGGTCTATAAACTTAGAGCTGATTAGTGTCCATAGATATCCATTTATTTTTTCTCAATGATTTCATGTCTTATAATTATCAAAATGCGCTCTGGAAAATTGTCAATTTATTATTTTGTTTGAATTTTTGATACAACAGAAATATAAAATTCAAAACTGCATTCAGGGATTTAAAGATAAAAAATCTATGGTACCTATATTATTAAGTATGAAATTGCATATTTGTATGAAAAATCTATATAACAGAAGTAAAATAGCTTCTGTAAGGGAAAATTGAGTTAACGACTTCATATTGATATTTATGTGATCCTATAAACAAGTGTATTTTTTTACTTTCCACTATTATGAACGTAGTAGTATTCATCTAAATAATATTACACCATCTAACTCACGGGCTAGGTACAGAGAACCTAACACCATATCTTTAGACATATCTATCGCCTCATCAACCATGATGCATCGTCTTATACATGCTCATTTATTACAATATAAATTTACAGTTAAATTTTTAACCTCAATTTCTCAACAGGTATCATGTAGACAAACTGTTAGTTTCGTGACATTATTTTTGTGTGACTGTATTAACTATATTTGTTAAGGATATTACTTCATTAAAAATGCATTTAGGGATTGCGAATCACTCAAGAAGAAAACATGTACACTTACTATGTAGTTGAGAGTTGAGTGTTGGCCACAACCCACTCGTTTATTTAAGAATAACATTTAACTTACGATGAAAGTAAATGAAATGGGAAGATGGACATCGAAGAAAAGAAAATAATTATATTTGATGCTTTTGAAATATGGTGATGGAATGTATGTGACCTCTTTAACTATCTTGTTACCCATAAAAATTATCTTTTATTTGTTTTATTTTATTTTATTTGGGACACTTACAGACATTGACAATCGCATACAAGAAAGTATATCTAAATAATTTTATATAATGTTATCCTATTGAGTGAACACAAAATGCGAAGTTCATCAATATTTCACACAAACAAACTTTTTGTTAATAATTTTGTTATTTTATACGATAGCAAAATTATCTTTGCTATCGTATAAAATATTTTCGGTTGAGACACAGTTTCAATTGAATTTTCAGTCTGGATCTGTGAGACGATTAATATCTAAGTCCCCAGAATGAGGCAACTTATTATTGGGTGCGCGTTTAATGAATAGTTTTTCGAGAAGATATAAGAATAAAATAAAATAAATATATTGGACTGGTCAGGCGTTATATGTAAGTAATAAATATGTTTTGGCCAAATTGTCGATCAAATTCACGATTCAAGCTTCAGATTTAGAGTGCGGAGTACTTTTGGCAGAAAATATATTTATTATGGCGGAATAAAATATGGACGAAACATATTTACCCCAGGGTTGGGACGGAAGGTAGCCGGGGATGGTGTTTCATCCATTATTTCGGAGATGGCGGCATCCCCAGCGATGAAAGGGGTGGTGTTATTTTTTGACGAGAGGAGCTTATTCAAATTTACATAATGAAAAATTCACAGTCGAAAGAAATATCCCATTAATAGAGTTCAGCTTTTTATGAGTGAATAAGTCAGATAAAAAATATATAATATGATACGCGTAGAGTTGTGGCCATCACAAAGGTAGTGATTATTTTTTTGTCTTCTTGAAAGGTTGACAATCTTTGTATTTTTCCATTGTTTAAACAAGAATATAACAATTCTAAAGTTTTTGTTGAATTCCATTAAATGAAACAAAGTATTTTTCCATAAATTTGATTCATTACGACCGATCATTTTCGCTCAGCTGACTCGGCATTATCAAGGTCCAATTTTTTTTTTCACACCATATAAATAATCTTCATTAAAAATAGATAACTGCTGCCCAACTAGGTATACCTGTTCTAGGGCTAGCAGTGTACATATTATTATATTTCACAGGAGTAACTATTTACATTTTTAAAAAGTATCTAAACAACTTAAACTTAACTATTGTACACAGATTAAGAAAAAAAATTGAATTCAAGTCATCATGAATTGAAACTTAACTTTAACAAACTAAATATTTACAATAGTTGCCTTCTCTAATTAAGTAAAGTTTGGACGAGTGGTGGCAGAGCATATATGGCGTCATGGGTTTGTAATGCAGTGTTCGCAGGTTGAATCCTGCCACGACCGATTTAATGTTTAGTTTTGGGAATATATGTATGAAGATGTATATATATAATTCAAGTACACATTCTTACATACATACATACCATCACGCCATGTCCCTTGCGGGGTAGGCATGCCTACCTCGCCATATTTTTCTATCCTGGCACGCATCCTTCGCCTAGTCCACATTCATGCATTTTCTCATAAATGTTCGCCTATTTCTCACATTTCTAACATTTCCGTCTTTCAAGATTTCGTTCGCATGGTCGAGCCATCCCTTTCTCAGGCGTCCCCGACCTCTCATTCTATTCCTTTCCGCTCTGTATATTTTCTTCGTCAGGCGCTCCTCATTCATTCTCCCCATGTGACCAAACCATCTCAATGTGTTCACTTTCATTCTAGTAATGACATAAATCTTCATCTTACATTCTTTTCTTATGTCCTCATTTCTTACCCGGTCATACATCGTTCTATTACAAATCCTTTTTAACGATCTCATTTCAACTGCATTTATTCGACTTTCATGCATATTCTGCCATGTCCAGGTTTCACTTGCATACTTCAAGGTTGGCACTACGATGTCGTTATGAATGACAACTTTGGCATCTTTGATATGTTGCGATCATTCATAATTTGTCTTAGTGCTCCATTCACTCTGTTTCCTGTCATAACTCTTGTTTCGATCTCTTTATTGAGTCGTCTGTTCCGTTGAAATATGCTTTCCAAGTATAGTGCTTCGTTCTCTACTCTTATTTTACACGCTGTTCTGCTTTCACACATTCTTAAGATATAAAAATAATTAAATCGAACAATATTGCATGGTATTATTAATTTCATTGTATTGTATTATTATTCTAGTGCGTGTAGTCTTTTAATATATTTTTTTAATTTTTGTATTTATGTATGAAATTGTTAACCAATGTATTTATTGATACCCACTTTATAATTTTAGGAAAAACAAACACTGTTTGTTAAAATCATCCAATACAGCATCGCAACCAAGTATATTCATGTGAACGAATACCGACCTATTAATTGCTGACGTAAATAAGACTGCACTTGCGAATTTTTTTTTTTTTCATTATCTATCCCGAATATACCATAAACCTCAGGGGCACACACGTATTTTGTTTTGTTTTTGTATAGGTACCTATTATAAAAATAGGTAACTGTAATACTTTAAGTCACAATATTTGCAAATCAATGATATATCATTTAAAAAATTGTTTATGTGATTCATCGCTTAAATACACATGCGATGCGTTTATGTATTTCAACGATGACTACAAAGCAATTTAACAATGTAATCAAATTATTTATTCCTAATGAATGTGTGTGTGCGTTTGCATGTATGTGAATATGAATTAATTATGATAAATCATTATAGCATAATGAAGTTCTCACTGTGGTGGCATGTATCAAAATCGTTAATCTTGTCTTTCAATCTTTTCCAAGGTCATTTTGATTCAAATTCACCATCATTCAAATATCTATGTTTATTAGTTTTGTAAAATATCAAAATTTGTGTTACATTTTCTGGTCTTAATGTGGGTAATCAATTGTCCTATTTAATGTATTTTGTAATTTTGACCGTTTGTAATCTTAAATAAATAAACATTTATTAAATAATATCGCCAGAACCTCTTCTTTTGCACTGAATACTCAAGAACAAACTATGCAAACAACACTTTTATTAACCGTTCAAATATGTACAATAACCTTAATCATAAGCCAGATATTTTTTAACAATAGCCTACAGTCATTAAAAAAACAACTATCATCAATATTATAGTGAATACATTCTGTATCAAATTGCAAAATTTTTGGTATGTCCAATACAATAATAACCCTTTCCTTCTCTCCTACCCTTCTCCATGTCCCACCCTCGCTTCATAAAACACACATCACAATTTTACACTTACACCACACTTTTGTCTTTGTTATTCTGAATGGTCTTTGTCATATTAATCTGTGGAACAATGTAATTGGCTTACTTACCTGATTACTATTTTTTTATTTAAGGTAAAATATGTAATGGCTGTATTGTTTCCCAAAATATTTAAGATTTTGTATTGTAGATATGTGTGTGAAAGATAATTAACATATAAAAGTGAAATATTAAATAATCAAAGATATACCTTGCTTACACCTCCGTAGATAGAGATCTCTTAAATTTAATAAGAATAATAACAATTTCTCTAGGAATTGGACATTTATTTCAGAAAACTGACGGTAATATCCGCCATAAAAATTCGCTATCTAATAAGTTATAGTACAAATAGTGCACCATTTTATCGCGCGATTAGCAAATATATTGCAGCAAGATTGTCTGTGGTCACGTTCACACACACGCCACCCTAGAGTGGAAACTCCTAGAGAAGAAGAGAGTGTAAAGATTAGATTGGAAACTGAGTATATCATCTTGTGCATTAATAGACCTCACCCTGGAGTGGTCCAGGGGAGTAATATGAAATTTATATGCGCATATTTACCGCAAAATAACGGTTATTCATACAAACATCGTGTCAACAACCATGATCTGGAAGAAGCGACATACAACCATTCCATTTTATTTTGTGTCTATTGAGGTAGGTAGAAATATGTAACTGAGCGACACGTTTATCGATCAATGGAGATAAATTTTTTTTTCTTCATGGAAATTTTTTTTTTTTTTTTTTTTATCTCATTCTAATTCTCTGTCCATGCCATGAGCTAATAACATCTTCTCCTTCTTATATTAGATCGTAAATCTGTTTTTCGAGAAAGCTATTCCTGTGAAGCTGAGGTCCAGCTATCCCTCCACCTCTTCGGTGGTCTTCCAGGGAGGCGATGCCCTGGTGGAATTTCATTTGCCGCTATAGATGGGATTCGAGATGCGTCAATCATGTTGACGTGGTCCCTCCAGAATCTTCTCCTATCTCTACTCCATCGTATGATGTCCTCGGTCTCACAGGTCCGCCTAATGTCGTCATTGCGAATTCTGTCCCTAAGTGTCTTCCCTACGATAGCCCTTAAAACCATCATTTCCGATGTTCATAGGAGGTTTTTGGTTCTGGTCGTATCGGCTCTAGTCTTCACCGCGTATGTCATGATTGTTCTAATACATGTCTCATAAATTATGATGTGACTATCCGTTCTCATGTATTTGTTCTGTCGGATGATATTTTCGAGACATCCTGAATTAGCGGCTGCTTTATTGGTCTGTTAAAAGTTAGAAGCATTTTAAAATATACATACATACCATCACACCATGTCCCTCACGGGGTAGGCACAGAGAACCGAACGCCACATTTTTCAATCTTGACACACATTCATCGCCTCATCAACATTCATACATCGTCTTATAAATGTTCATTTTACAATATTTTTCATGCAATTTAGCTTCTTTGGGTTGGGACAATTAATTCTTCAGAAGGAACAATGGGTGATTAATATATTGCCGCGTGGCAACAAATAAACCACCCATTGTTTTAATATCAATTATGTTGATTATCTTTCTTGCTCTTTTATCCATATCTTCATCAAGGGGTAGGCAGTGAGAACGGAAAACCGCATTCTTCTATATTGACACATATCCATCGCCTCATCAACATTGATACCTACACTATCTCTTACATGCAATTTTTTTACATAAATTTCTCTACAGGTATCACGCAGAAAGTGCATACTATGAGTTTCGTGACTAATGTTTTTGTATGTATGGTGTAATGTGAAAACTTTTGTCCCTGGTATATTTGTTTAATAATGTATTAGAAATGTTCTTCATAAAAAGTCATTTAGAGATTGCCAACCTTTCAAGAAATAAATATGTACACAAAAAATGTAGTATTGGCTACAACCCACTTGTTTATTTTATTTTATTCGGAAAACATACCGCATACATAATAATAATAAATACAAAAATTAAACATACAATTTCATGCCTAAGTTATATGTTTTCACTTCCATAAAAAGTAGTAATACCTTAAAAAAAAATTATTTAATTTATTTATTCATTATTTCTTTTTTTTCAGTATCATTGGGCGGGTACATTCGAGACACGAGGAGAAAAGGGCCCTGAGTCAAATTGAAAACGCTGATCGTTATCGCCAAGCGCTATTTTTTTTGTATGTGATTTGACGTTTGTTGTAGAAATTTTTTCTACAATAACAAACGTCAAATCCCATACAAAAAAAAATTAGCGCTTGGCGATAACGAACGGCGTTTTCAATTTGACTTGGGGGCAAGGAACATTATAATATATTTCTCCGGCTAAAATTTGTAATTTCCATAGCAAAAGTAAAATGAACAAGTAAACAGAAAAAAAATATTTTAAATTATTCTGGTTAAAATTAAAATGCACAAACTAATGTAAACATAAATTTAAGAGATAAATTCAACATCAAATTATTCTATTTAGAGCAAAAGTAGATAGAGGCAAAAAGTACATATAACTAAATAAATAAAAAAAAATAACAATTGGAAGAAAAAAAAAGTTCATATATAAACTGAAAATAATTATGTGTTGATATTGTATGAAGATACATGAAATTGGTAAACACAAAATTAGTTTACTGAATCATGATATATAGAACATAATATTAGTCTCAAGAATACAATAAATTTGCACAACATTCATTATTTTTGTGCGTCTTTTGTCATATCCACATTATACAAGCAAATATGTACAAACGAAAGTCGGGAAAATCAGCGAATATTTTTTCCCCGTTAATTTTGTCTTTCATATTAATAATGGGGTTGATTATGGCCTGATAAGCCGAAACTTGTTGATTGCGGCTGATTAACTGAAACGATCGTCGTTAGACAAAATAAATATTTTTTTGTAGCCCACATAGCGTTCCATGAAGTGATGGATTACAGTTCCCATAACAGAGCGGGTGGTGGTTGAAGAAGCGGAAGAATTTACCATTTTTTTTCGTACATTTGAATAGGTATGGTATATTCTATAGATGCGTGATACAGATAGATATCAATAGATTTTCATACATATTCAAAAATGACACAACTAAAAATTTGATTACGATCCTTTTGTCCTATATTTTTTTTTGGATTGGGTGTAGGAAAATCAAAATTGACGGTAATATATATTTTAAGATGAGAAATCAAAAAATAAAAATTCTTTGAAAAATAAAAATATTTTTTTAGACGTAGATAGCAGCGCCACCTATCGGGTCCTAAACTATCATGTCTCTCAATCCGGAACCAGCCATATATTTTAGAAAATTTCATTAAAATCTGTTTAGCAGTTTCGGAGATTAGCGTGTACGAACATCGTTACACGAGATATTTATATATTAACTAGCGGACCCGACAGACGTTGTCCTCTCTCTCTCTCTAAAAAAAATTAAAAATGCCATAAGAGTATCTGTATGTCTTTCAAACAAAATCTATATTTATAACCTTATTTTATAGTAAAATATATATTTATAACCTAATTTTATAGTACGAAGGTGTACATTTTTTCACTATAGAAAATTCTCTCTAATATACGTTTGTTGTTTGAACTTGACGTTTCAATCACAAAATATATAATTATAACCTCACTTTACATTACGGATGTTTTTAAAATTTGGCTATCAAGAACAGAATAATATATTATATCACAATATAATAATATCAAAGGGTAATATAATGATTATAATATACATAAAACTAAGTAATATTCATAAATTAATTTAAATATTTAAACGGAAATATAACGAAACATTACATTGAGATAACTTTGATATATCTACCAATTGTCATAATACCACTTGATAAAACAGAATATACTTGTAAAAAAAACTAAATAGCTTTATACCTACAATAATAATAAGAAAATATACAAACAACTTAATAATTTCATGAAATATTAAAAATATGAAAACAAATAGGATCAAGTTTTAATGTCATAACCAACATTGTATAATATTATGACATATTGGAAGCCAATGTTCCCACTATTCAAAATGCGTATTCCGAAAATATTTATAACGATTCCCATTTTTATTATTCTTTTATTAAAATTTTTTGGGAGTGAATCTAATCCATTCAGGGACTAACATAAACACACACAAAAAGTTTCATCAAAATCTGTTCAGCTGTTTAGGAGGAGATCAGTGACATACACACGTACGGAAGAATTATATATATATATATATAAAGATAAGATTGAGTCAGATATTATTTGTTAGAATATATTTAATATACCTATCTGTATTGTTACGTGCCGCAACTTACAAAATTCTGATACAATCTTCCGTAACGTTGAAAGTTACGAAATACCCTACTACGTTATGTTTTCTTTTAAATATTTTCACTTTTGTATGAAGTATGGCGAAACTCTTAAACTATGCTTGAAGCGAAGTCAATGACATATCTGTTAAACAGCAGCGTTTCCTTGAATTCACTACAATAAAAATAAGACACACGAGTATCTACATACAAATAAAAATATATCATGAAAGATTTATCAAACCGCCTTTATACAGATGTATATTCTAGATTAGTCCCTTTCATGTTACTGAGTGACTCTCCTCTTAGGCTTTCGATTGAAGGGTACAAAGTATGTAGGTAGGTTGAAATCCTTTCTTCGAAAACTTTTGTTCCGGTAATTGAACTATATACCCAACATGATATCCAGTAGGAGTCTTTGAATCGAACCGATGGAAATGTGTCATTGTACGCCGTTAAAGGATATTTGTTCAACCGCATTGTTCGACAAAATAAACATTTGATATATTTCCTAAATTTGACTCCGGTCGGTAAATGTTATCGGTTAAATATTCACGTGAACACAGTAAAGGGAGGGAAATTAAATATTTATAAACGCACGGTAAAAGTTCAATATAATTGTTTTTTGGTTTCATTTTCAACGTTCAAGACACTTATTTTAAATTATTATTTATAACTTTATTTAACTTTTCTACTGACAATTCTTGGTTGAAATCCGTTGAAAATTGAATGAATTTGTCATGGTGAAATAAAACTACAGTTTTAACTAGTAGAACTTAAAACTGTTGTTTCATTTCACCATAACAAATTCAGATATTACGAATTTTTAAAATATTGGATGTTAAACAATTCTGTTATGAAAAAAAAAATAGACAAGTTTGAGTCTCAAGATGAATCGTATAATTTATTTATTTATTATTTACACCAGATTACTGCTGTCCAACTAGGTAACCCTGTTCTAGGACTAGCATTTTACAATTATACGAAGCCAAATATTTGACATTTGGTTTTACATAATTATTGTGTCATTTACAAAAAAATATTAAAGCGGACACCAAGCATCACACAACATTTACATAGTCACATATACATATCTTAACGTAAAAGTATTAACCGATAAAGTAAATTTTGTCATTATTCTAGTATTATTTTAATCATAATATGCACACCCGTTGTTGTCAATTTGCTATGTAGCAGTTTAACATTAAAATTTGTTCTATGGTCTGGATCATCGTACATACTCAGTATATATGTAACAAAATTATTTGACTTGAGTCACAATTCATACATACATGCATACCATCACGCCGTATCCCTACTTGGGGTAGGCAGAGAGGATCGAACGCCAGACACCTTTATCTTGACATACAATTCAAATGAAATATAAAAACAAGTTTTCTTTCTGAAATTAAATAGAAAAGAGAAACGTAACATTTAGAGGATTTTTTTATTCATTTGAATAAAAGTTATGTATGTGGTGGTGTACACAAAGTTGTGTTTTATTTCATTTTATTAATTTCAAAATGATACCACAAAGTAAAAAAACAATCGTTTGTCGATGTTGTAATGTTTTAACGTTTATTTGTGTTATATTAAGATGCATGATACAGAGACATATTTCGAAATCAAGTTTTTGTTTTGAGTAGAATAGTAGAATAGTAAGTAGTCAGCATTTATTCTTGATGTATAGGTGAACGAAATCAGTTGAGGCAGCTAGGGTGGGGTTCGAACTCCGCAATCAGTTGATAACTAAGCCAACGCGATGTTCACTCTGCTACTAACCCACATATATGTAGGTATGAACAATTTGTATGATTCGCGCGTTATAATACTCGATTTTCTAAACATAGTTTTAGTTTGTATGTTATCAATGGCCGTTGACCAATTTCCACATTTATATCACAAAGATTCGTGAATTTCTGAACCATCCCTTGAGATCGATTGTAGGGTCAATAATTTTAGATTTCGTTGAAGAAATTTTTTTTTTTTTTTTTTTTTAGTTGTAACATTACATTCACGAAGTCAGTTGTTTGTTAATAGGTGAAACTTCCTATCGATAGGTATTAAACAATCTAATGTTTGCTTATCTCAATCGATACCAAATATGAATGGAAACATGTGTACACGCAAACAAACATTTGACCCAAAACATTCAAACAAATAAAGAATATATAAAATTGTCTCCCATACCATCAAATAAACGGAACAGTTTTTTTCTTTGCTTATACAAACCTTTGCCTCATGACTGGGGATGATAACTATGCATACATACCATCTCGCAGCCCTTGGCAGCCCCTGCTATTGACTCCATCTCTAACACCCATGTATATTTTTTGGTCAACCGTTCGTCGTTCATTCTTTCAATATGCCTAAATCATCTCAGGGTGTTCACTTTAATTTAACAAATAATATCCTACTCTATCTTGCATTCTGTCATAATGTCCTCATTATTATTCATATATCGTTCTATTACATACTCTTCTTAGTGATCTCATTTCTACAGCATTTATTCTACTTTCATGTTTCTTTTGCCACGTCCATGTTTCACTGGTAAAGGTCAATGTAGGCACTACAATAGTATTATGTTCGGCAATTTTGGCTTCCTCTGAAGCGCTTGGATCGGATATTACTGGTCTGAGTGCTCCGTTTATTACCTACTATAACTCTTCTATCAATATCTTTATCAGGTCTTCCATCCCGTTGAAACATATTATGATTCATGTATAAATATTCCTCTCTTTGTTCTAGCATTTTGTTCTCTACTTTTATCTTAAAAGCAGTTATACTTTCAGTTTTTACGAATACTAATATCTAAGATTTATCCACATTCATTCTCAGTCCGTGCTGCAGGCATCCTTCGTACACTTTATTCTTCACTAAATACTGTAACTCATCAGCACATTAAGCCATATTACCACTTAATCACCTGCACATATTAAATCACGTACGTTTACAGTATTTAGTTACAGGTCTATATTTTCATTCTTGAATTTTCTAACGCAGTGTTCAATATACAGATTGAACAGCATGGGGATCATACGCAGCTTTGCTTCACCCCCTTGTAAATAGGGAATCATGTTGTCAATGCACTATTTTCATACAGAGACGCCACGGCACGTTTTAGTTTGCTCTTCAATCCATATATTGAAAGGATATCCCTTATTCTGTATCAAATTAATCATATCCTTTTTCTAGATCAATGAACGCACAGAAAAGTTTCTGGTTTTAAAAAATAACCTTTTTTTGTAGCCATGCGTAAAGATGAAATTTGATCGATACATCCTCTGCCCCCTACAAACGCACCTTGAGCCTCCCATATCTTGCATTCAGTAACCTAGTGTATTCTCTGATCAATAATTCTTGCAAACATCTTGCCAACCGAACTTAGCAAGCTGGTAGCTCGATAGATTTTGCAGTCGTTCGATTCGTTCCCTTTGAAGTCAGGAACTACTGCATTCCTTCAATCCGACGGAGTGTACCCAGCTTCCCAACATTTACTGAAAAGCGACAGATACCACTCTGTTGATTTTTTTTTGATAAATTCGGCTGCCACACAATCCACTTCAGCCGAATTACCATTTTCGCGTGATTATTCGCTTCTTTCACCTCTTCTTAGGTTATTTCATCTCTTTCATTCTCATCAATAACCCATTTCCTCTGTCTCACCTTGTACGCTTTCAGACATTTTTTTTAAACTTTCACACCACCTCTCTGTCACACTTCGTCATCTATCAACATATTTCCATCTTCATCATTTATGCACTTTGAACCTTTAACAACCTCATTTTTTCCTTTAGTAACGCCATGTAAAGTCGTTTTCTATTTCGTGGCATTATTTTTCTTATTCATATTTTTATTCTTCACTATAGCTTTTACAGTGTGCTAACCGCTCTGCCACCACCCATCTTATGTTTACATATTTGATAATTAATTGATTAATTACATAACTTATTTATTTATTAACTTAATAATATTTATTTATTTGTTTGTTTATCTATTATTTCATTTATTTATTAAATATTTATTTATTTACTTATTTATTATCAAACTTTTTTAATGTTTATTTTGTTATGATTTTTTGTACATGTATAATTTGATTTATTTACTTTATGTTTGACTTTATTTAATTGCATTGTATTGATATTTTTTTATTTTTTATAAATGATTCCCTCAGCAGCACAAGATTTTAATCTTTTTGATGAGGCACTGCTAAGTAAAAATTGTAAAATTCTTTATTCATTTATTTATTTATTTATTTATTTATTTATGTATTTATTTATTTATTTATTTATTTATTTATTTATTTATTTATTTATTTATTTATTTATTTATTTATTTATTTATTTATTTATTTATTTATTTAGTTATTTATTTATTTATTTATTTATTTATTTATTTATTTATTTATTTATTTATATAAAATACACTTATTTTCCTTATATCTAGTAACATTTTTTTTTAAATGCATAATAATTTATTTTACTTACATTAGGTTACATAATAGTTATTCTATAATTATAAATATTATTTGGGGTCAACGAACACCAAAGAGACGTTTGGCATCCTCACCCTAGAACCAAGACTAGCACCTCAACACAGATCGCTGTGCTATTGATAACAAAGATGAATTTATAACCGAATTAAACAAAATCCGTTATGATCCATAGAAGTGAATAATAGACAACCCTGAAAATGATAATAGTAACTCCCTTGTTATCTTTATACGACATGGAACAGGTAGGTATGTTAGTATATACATAGTGGCTATATATAGGTAGGTAGGTAGGTAGGTAGTATATGAGAAGTATATTTTGTGTAGGTTTCATTCTAGACACAGGTCTGAGGTGCCATTAAATCACACCGCTAACCGATAATCAATAATGTTACCCACTAACATGGGCCGATTGGATTCAGTCAATAAGGTTATTCGCAGGACTGGGCCAGTTATTGGGGGCTAATGGCACAACGACGTAGCCTAATAGGCCGATTGTAAATAGACTATAATTAACAAATTTTGCTGACGATCGTGCCGCCGCAGAGTCAACCCCATTATGTCAACCTTGTTTATTGTTTATGGTGCAATGGATTTTTTTGCCAGTGAATACTTTGTAAACACATTAATGTGTGCCTTATCCTACATCCAATATTAGTGTTTAGGTGGATACATTTTCTATTCACCTTTAGCCAAAATTTTACTTGTTAGAATAATTCTCGTATATAACGATCTACCTAAAAATCGGCGCTTGTTTTCATGCAACGTCAAATTCAATTAATTTACTTGCAAATTTTCAATTATTTCAGAATATACAAAAACTTTTATACTCAGACTTTCGAATTTATGTTTCAGTCTGGGATTAGTCACATTGAATTTTATATTTCCAGATATCCCAAAAACCATAAAAATTAAATAACAAAAGTTGGAACCCTGAAAATTTGTTAAATATAGATTAATACATAGTTTGAAAAAAATTCTGGGTTTCTTTAACCTTTTTCAATAAGTTTTTTTTATGACAAATTTATTTTTTTTACTTTTCAAAAAAATTTCAAATATCGAAAAAGGTCGAAACACTCGAGTCGAGTAACGGCCTCGTTTCATACAATTTGTATGGCAAAATACACAATATATACGGGGACTCTTACAGTTTGATGCTTAAGATTCAAACAAATATAATAATAATAATAAACACTTCCTTGCACCCTAAGCAAGTGGCGAGTTTATTGCGATATGGCATTTTTTCCTATTTTTTCCATCACATTTAAACAAGAATTGTGGGAGAAATAAATTTCTCCTATGCTGGGGATTGAACCCAGTACGCCCGCCCAGAAGCCAAACGGTTTACCAAATGTGCCACGGCGTTTGATTCTCTTGATTCTCGAGCAATATGCAAAAAAGGACAAGTAAAAACAATACAAAAACAATAAAAAAACAATTGAGTCACCGTAGGTATTGTGTAGTGTTTACTGTCTTATAAATTGTATGAGACGATGTCGTCACTAAATTCAATTTTTATTAAAATTGTTACAAAAAGTTTGAGATGTACAACTACTATGTTCATATTTTATATAGAAAATTAAATTATCTAGATGAGGTGTTTCGGATTTTTTCGATATTTTTAAAATTTGGAAATATAGGCAGTTAAACACATAAATTTATAATAAAAACAAATTTTTCCTAAAAGAAAAATGTTTCAGAAACTCTGGATTTATAAAAAATACAAATATGAGATTTTGTATTTGTCTATATTTGTTCCAATTTTCAGCATTCTAGCTTTTATGCTTTTTGAGATAATGGATAAATAAAGTAAAAATTCAAACCCTTGATTGAAAGAATAATTAAAATTCTGACTACAAAAGTTTTGTAAGCCTATAACTTTCTATTTCGTCAGTCAGACTGACGGTCAATTCAATCGGAAACAAGTAAATAATAAAAAAATGAGCTTTTCCCTCTCAATTTTTTCTACACCTTGAAATGTTTTTGTCAAAAGATATTCATAAAAGTACTCCTGATTTTATGCAATAAAATTGTGTTTACTTTGTATGAAACTAAAATTTGTTTAATTTTATCTGATTATCAATTGAATCAAACTGGAAATAGTTTAAACATACATTGTCATCAGAAATACATATATTCTGAAAGTTTTTCTAACTGATCAAGAGTTAGTTAAAAATCAATTGATAAATTCCAGTCCGGACAGACAAGAGTATAAAAAGCATGCTCAATATTCTTTTAACAATGAGTTATTTTAAAATAAAAATAATTTGGATATATTGCACGATTCTGTAGAGATATTCAAATGAAAATAAAAAAACAAACTCACTTAATAACAATATTTTCTTTTCAAGATGTAAGCAATGTTTATTTGGCTTTCGGTTGTTTTTCCTGACTAATATAATATGTATACATATTTGATATTGCAATTTTGTTATGGTTAAAATTCTAGCTTCGTTTGTGTTATGAAAAAATATAAATGTTCATTTCAATAATTGATCATAAACTCGTTTCTGGAAAAAATATTTTCGATTTGTTCATAAAAAAATGGAAGACCTTTCCATTTTTCTAAATGGACCAATTATGGACTTGATACAGAAAGAAGCGGTTGGTGGCTGAGGGAGATAAGACCAATTACAAGTAAATACTTCACTTAAGCTGCTACTGAGTATTTTATAGATATACCTAATTATGAACCATTCTCTCAATATTTTGGTAAAAATATTTTTGCCGAGAAAAAATAACATTATTTTGTTTCCACGATTAATTTTACGTGTGTATTTTCCCAGTTCTTAGTGTCTCAGAATAATCATTAAAATCTGATATTAAAATGGAATCGAATTTTATTATCTTCATAATATATAGCTAGTACATTTTTATAAAAGTCCGTCAAGTCTGCCTTGTGGATATAGCGGTCCTGAGGTGCAAGTCTGGTTTAATCGGCGTAATCAAAACCCTCATGATTACCCATATCATGGATATAATTATTATATGGAGTTCTACAATATCTTTAGATGTCATAGAACTCCATACGGTAATTATATCCATGATATGGGTAATCACTAGGCTTTTGATTTCGCCGGTCGAACCAGACTTGCCCGCCAGTTCTGAAAACTGGTTCGACGTAAACTAGGTAGGTATTCAACGTTGTTATACAAAATTGATTTGTACAATGTAATCAATTTTAAATTAATTTGTCTGCACTCAGTCAACCACCAAGGCATCGTTGTGATTCCATTGATTATTATATTGGCGCCTTCAGTTCTATTTGCAGAAGAGGAAAACTCAATTTACATTTTTATTGCCCCAAATCTAAGCTTAAAACATTGGAAAGGTGCAAGAAGCGCAAATTTATAAACATTACGGAATATCCCACAATGTAGGGGAAACCAGCGAAATGTGTGCGGGTGTGTATAAACTTATAAAAAGAAGCACGACACATGCGTGTATGTCCAGACACTAGTATCGTCTCACCTAAAAAGACACTACATTCAGCATGGGTGGTGAACTTAGTGAGATGTTATTATTTTGCCTGTTATATTCTCGATTTCCCGGCTCTTACAGGACTATCGAAAACAATAATAAAAAAATCGAGTGGAAGCACTATTCTAAGCCGGTGCCTCACAGTAAAAAAAAATAGTAAACCAATTTTGTAAAAGCTAACTGCAGTGAACCTGTGTAGAAACATTAATGAAATATGTAAGATGCACTAAACATATAATAACCTGAAAATTAGCTTGTCACGTACTTAATCAGAACAACCCTGTTAAACGCCTCACATTTTCCAAACCTCAAGGATGGAGAGGATCAGGAAAGACCAAACAAAGATTATTGGACTCCGTTAGATTGGATATCAGAGAAAATACAACAAATGGGATACTGAAGACAAAAGCAACAAAAAGACAAGAACGGAAAAATCTTCAGAATTCAGCCAAGTCCACCTGTCTGTTGAGCTTATGATGATGACAATGATGTAACATATATTATAATGATAATATTTGACGAAAAATCTGTAGGTATTTAGCCAACTTTGAATAAAGTTTGTGCATACTTGTAGCAGCGCCTTGTTGGCTGCAACATGTACGGCCCCAGGATTCTCGAAGATTGACGAGGATCAACGAACCATAGCACACCGTCGCGTCGTTGACACGAGCTGATTGACAGATTTTATTCATGTGTTGATCGTTCAATAAAAAAGAGTTGCGTTGAATCTTTATCTTTTAGTTCCGACCCACGACATCACAAATTAATTAAGTTATTATTTATATTGTAATTTAATTTTTTTTCGAATAAACCAGTATTGATCATGTAAGTAGTCCTTCATCACTATAAATTATGTATATTCAATTATTTAATTAATTGACATAAGCAATATCATAATTGGAGGTATATGTTTTAAATAAAATAGAATCCTTTTTAACACGCACCTTTGCTTTACAATCCTTCCGATTAAAATAAATAAGATAAAATATACACCCCCAAAATTGGTGACTCCTGACATATATATCCCAAAATACTTAACTATGTTTGCTGTGATTGAAAAACGAAAAGCATCATTAGTAACAAGTGAGTTAAATAAACCAAACTCGGAATTAAATTAGTTTAATCCACCAGAAACACGAAGCAAATATTTGAAGTATAACGATGTACCTTGACAAAGATTAAACGACAAAACAAACTGAAATACGTGTTTTCTTTTAGTGAATTAACAAAACTTTGAAATAAAGACATTTAAGAAAGGATGTATACAATATGAAAAGTACGAGAGCGGAAAGACAGAGGTACATATCAGAAGCAAAAAATATTGCAAGATTTATCAAAAAAAATGTGTCAAACAATGTCACAAAAGACAAAAAGTATATTGTTTAATTCTCTATTTGTGGTAAGATAGACAGTGAGATTAAATACACATGTGATGACGCCACACTAATAAAATAATCAAAAGATGACCTACAAGAACTACTGAATATGATACTGTCTACAGGGAAAACAAAATCCATAGTAATAGCGAAAACACCTCTAAGATGCGAACTGGTTGTGGAAAATGAGCAAATAGAACAAGTCACAACATTCAAATAATCTGTTGAGGGTGGTCTATAAAATACAATAGGTTAAATCTTCTCCTGTTGGAGCACCCTCACGTGGTGCACCTATTATAGGTTAACTTCGTTACTTCATAGATGGCAATAGTTATAATGTCCCATTTTCCGGTGATTAGTTACTCATTATTCCAATACATAGAACTTTAAATTTTTTATTGATAAGGGAACTCAATAAGAAAGCATAATTGATGAACGTTGCGCAAGCGCATAAAGTGATCACATAAACCAGCCGATGACAGGTCGCAAGCCCTTTAGGTGCCTTGAGTTCCTGGTTCTTCTATAATATTCCGACTTCGTCTCTATTGAGATGTTGAAAAGTTTGTTAAAATAAATCCATTTTTATTTTTATTTTTTATTTTATTTATTTTGGATATCCAACAGTACAGTAGAGTATAATGATATTAAAAACAATGAAAAAAAACAAGTAAATGTAGACTACGTTACATAATAATAGGACATCATAATATATCAAGTAATTTTTAAAGTTTTACATACAATTTACAATAAATGAGAAAAGCAAAATTATAGGATTACATCTGAAACATATAAGGAATAGTATTTGAAATATTCAATCGAAGATTCGAATAAAATTGTTGTAACTACCACAGTCGACAATACTATTAGGAAATTTGATTCATTATATTTATACTGCAAAGCTCATAAATAAGATGTTGTATGCTTTGACATAAAATTATTATAACGAATACCTGTAGGCTAAGGCGCAATCCCAGTAACAACGATGGATGTGGTAGATATGCACACAGCACAAGGGTGTAGGATCAAGGGTGGTAGATATGCACACGTCTAACGATGTAGGATTTTAATAAACATCATTATTATATAGACTCCTTTGTACAGATCCGATGTTGTTATTTTATAAAATAGACGAAATATTATGAAATTGTTAGTTTTTATTTTTACAATTGCTAGATATATACATATATTTAATTTTATGCAATAAACGCATTTTAGCAAAATAAGAGATCATACATTGTAATTAGGTATGAAGAATTATGGAGATGGGTGAAATGTATGTTTAGACCGAGTCTTGTGAGTTTTATTTCAATTTCAATACCTGGGGTGAAAGTAATCTTGTTTCATTTAACGTCTCAAAAACCCAAGCCTGTCTAATTTCTGCGAAGAGAAACCCCAATGAATTGCAAGTGTCTTTCAACGGAAGCACCCTACCTAACAGCAACTCTATCGACCTGCTTGGAGTATCTATAACGAACCAATTACACTACAAGGGCTCCATCGAAGCTAAGGTGAAACTCGCCTCAAAAAAATTGAGCGTACTATATAGAGCGCGCAGATATTTTACTAAGACCCAGATCTGTATACTCTACAAAGCGCAAATACGCCCAATTATTGAATATGGCAGTCACCTCTGGAGTAGCGCCCCCCAATACCTACTGAATACCCTCGACGCTGTCCAAAGGCGTGCTATACGTCTGATTGATGATCCATCACTGATGGATTGCAATCACTAGAACACAGACGCAGAGTCGGTATTTTAAGTTTATTCTATAGATACTACCACGGGAATTGCTCAGAAGAACTTGCATCTTTGGTCCCTCCTCCACCCACTCGCAACAGAGTCACTCGCTTCACTCAATCGCAGCATCCATTCACAGTGGACCTTCAACATATACGAACAAGTCGCTTCTCGAACTCCTTTATTAACACAGCAGCCTGCCTGTGGAACGATCTTCCGAATTCTGTGTTTCCATCTTCGTACAACCCGGGTCTTTTTAAAATCCGAATTAATAAACTCTTTTCTAGATTGCAAACCCCTCCCAACGCTACGTAGTGCGCTTCTTCGGAAGAGTAAAATGGACCCAAATCCTAATAGCTGGCGTCCCCTACGTAGACTGTTAAAAAAAAAAAAAAAAAATTCCAACCTCAAAATGATATACCTACATAATATAATGTTTTGTGTAATATGTCTGTTCAGTATGTATGTATTAATCTCTTCATTTATTCATTGTTGTTGGGTTAATAAACGCTTAGTGGAAGAGAAAACACAACGTACCAGTGTGTATTATTTAATTAAGGGAGAATTGAATGTAATTAACATTAGAACTTACCTACGATCTACCAAAAACAAAACTTACAAATAGCTATGGTTGTTTTCCGACTTACTCCTAAAGGTACCTATATTTTCGCAAGATTAGTACTTATGAAGCATGTACAATTGTACATCTACCCGCTAAAACATGTTTATTCACGAATAAAATTTGAACAATATTAATCGAAGAACAAGAGAATAATAAAAATTGAGATGAATTTCGCAGTCACCTACCCCATTTCATTGGGGACGCTATAAAACTTGTAGCTCTGTCCATTCCCGGAGCGGCTGCTCGTCAGAAGACACAAGGAACTACTATCGAGCATATTAATTTCATACCACTATCTCTAAGAGGCCAACGACAGACGTGGGAGCCGCCGAATCCAAGCTTGGTACAAGTATCGCCAAGTCGTGACGGGTTCCCCAGACTTGGACCATGTACCAACAAGCCGCTGGCGGTGGGCTATCCCCCACTGGCGATTCAAAAATGAGCCTTCAACACATCTGGTGTCTGCCTGCCCAGATCTTGCATAGGTATGAATCCTTGAACGGGGATACGGCCACCCTCAAATTTACTGGATATGCCCCTATCGCCGCAACCTAGTCCCAAAATATTTCGAATTGACGCAATTTACTTCACTTATTTTTCGTGTTCGGAACACCATCATATTCGTAGCCCCCAACATTCGGCCTGTTTGCTATCACTATGTCTTGGTGCGTGCATGTCGCTCCTATCATGGGACATGACAGTAGGTGGACGTTGTCGTCTCTGGCGCCACACTCGCAGATGTCTTCCTCTCTGTAACCCCATTTCTTGAGGTCACTGTAACAGAAGAAGACACCCGTTCTGAGCCTATTGAGCGCTCTCCATGTTGGAATATAAATATTTACAACGAGCAGTCGTTTATCAACGAGCAATGTATAGTATATTTTAACCATGAGCTGCTTACAATAGTACATACAGGGAAATCTCTAGCTAACTGTGAAGTTTGTGTGTTTGAATGTTCATTGTACATAGTTTTGAACAAGAGTTGCTTCCAATATCAAAGGAAATATCCTTTATCCTTTGCATACGGTGGTGTTCTTGTGTAATGTATGTTTGCGCATGTACGTGTTACTTTTAATAAAACAGAGACATCTCTTGTGTACCAGAGAGCAGCTTGGTTCACTGACATATTGTAAGTATTGACTTATACTTAATTATTGATTGTTGTGTCCTGCTTCCTCTGCATAGAGTAATGTACCGATTATTTTTGTTAACATGTGTGTGCCTGTGTTTATTCTACGCCTAATAGTAAAATCAATAGCATTTATTTATGTTTGTTTATAATTGTGATGCTCTGTAATCAATCTTCTGAATAACTCGGTCGAATTAAAATCTATAGACTTCGTTCTACACAAAGATGACCTTTCTCTCTCTGTGACGCAGGTTTCAATGTGCACGAGTTAGACAAAAAAAGATGTGGAAAGATTGAAAAGTTCTTCGTTTTCGAAAAAAATACTGGTTGTTTTATGTTTGAGAATGTACGTTGATATGTTATAAAAAATATAAAAATACTTGGTAATTGTTCTATTGTGTTTATTTGATTATTGACGCGTTTCGTGCAAAGCACATCGTCAGAATAATGCTCTACAAGACTGAGACTAGTGGTTATATACAAAATTTACATGGCATTTCTTATTTCTTCTTCTTCTTTTCCTCAGCAATTGTCCCACATGTTAGTGGGGTACGCTCTCTGCGTTTTACGCGACCACTATCATCGTTTCTGCGAATGATATACAATGTCTCTCGGGCGACCTCTATGATTTTTTCTTTCCACAATATTAACGATTATAAGAAGTATGCTATTTTTATAAACAAAAGTACTGACCTCTATTAAATAATATGAAGAACCTATATTAAATTGATTGCGTGTGTAATGAAATGAAGCTCTATCTTTGACTTTCTTCCATACCAATACTAAAAAGATTATTTGTATTTCCTTCAGTGTTATTTACCACGCCACAATTAGAAGGTTGTTCTTTCAGAGACGTGTATAAATACCCAACAAATAGAAGTGTAGTAGGAGATCCCTGTGAAGAGCGAATACCTCAAATGAGGTTCCATTAAGACCCAAAAAGCCTCCCAAACGTATAATGTTCCTTAGCCCAACTTTGTTATGTAATTACGTTGAAGTGGGGTACTCCAATACCTCTTTTGTTACAGCCCATTTTCAAGTACAAGGATTTTATCCCATCGCCTGATTGTTTAAGCCCAAAAGTTAGACATTCATTTTATGACAAAAATAATATTCATTTGGACACAATTCCCTCTGTGTTATTTGTAATTATTTTAATGGCAATACAAATGAAATGAAATTTATCTTTTTGAATTGACTTCGTTTTAATTCCAACAGTGAAAATAAACACACACGAAATCGACGAAGAAAATATTAAATATGTAGAGAAATAGCATTTTTTGCCTTGTCACTATAAGTTGCTTTTAAATTGATGTCAGGTAATTTTAAATCTATTTTGTCTTTGTTCCGATCCATCTATTGTGCTTTCTAGGTCAACCCATTCTACCAATTCTTTTTTTAAAACAATTTTTTACTATACGTGATATATGTGTAATGAAAAAATAAGGAATAATAAAATAATAACGAATATTTATTTTTTTTCTTTCTTCTTTTTTCTTTTCTCTTTCGCAAAAAATCCTGATTGTTTTATAAATTTTGTGCTGTCTTGATTTGATCTGAGACTCGGCTGAATAAAGATATGACTGACGGATCACGTCTATGCTCTCTCATTTCAGTAATCCCAAGAGATACTATTTCAGATTATTTTTGCAATTAACAAATTCAATTGTCAAAATACCTACATACAGAATATGGCTATGCATGTCATTATGACTCCAATTCCATTTTTTAATCTGTGTACAATAGTTAAGTTTATATTGTTTAGATACTTTTTAAAAATGCAAATAGGTACCTACAACCTTTATGTCTCCTGTGAAATATAATAATATGGCCACTGCTAGGCCTAGAACACGTATACCTAGTTGGGCAGCAGTTAACTATTTTTAATGAAGATTATTATTAAATTGTGAAATAAATATTTTCATAAAAAAAACAATGTATATTTACAAGCGAAAGAATGTTTATCTCTTGGGGATTTAAAATTAATTTTAATGCATCTGTAATTGAATGGACTCTCATGGACTCCCACTTCGGTCTAGAGAAGAAAGAACCCTTGCCATCCCACCTCACGTTACAGAATACTATTAATTCTTCCTTCACTATTCATGCTGCTCGGCTGTGGAACAATTTAGCATTTGATATTAGAAATGCTACATCACTTCCAATTTTCAAATCTCGTCTTAAATGCTCACTCTTCCTCTCAATTCCATAACGAACATATATCCCAATTTCACTTTCCATCCCTTTTGAGCGCTCTTCATCCTCTCCCTTCCCTTTCAGATTTTCCTCTCTTTTCTTACTTACTTACTTTACTGAATTTTACTCTCTTTACTGAATTTGTGTAATTTCTCACTTTTGTTTTGCTGTCTTATTTAAAAAATAACATATATTTTTTCAATTCCTTCCCTGTTATCGACATTGCTGTGTTTATTACTTTTCTCTAAATAGTTCATTTAATTATTAAATGTTGTGTTCATGTCTTTTCATTTAAATAAAATATTTTAAATATTTCGATGGTGTGGAAAAGGACTATATACTTTTATGCCAAATTTGTGGCAATGTTGAGGCATGGGTTAATCGGAGAAGATTACTTTATTACGATAATACTCGCATATGGATACTTGATTATCAACAAATAAATATTTTGACAAAAAATGAATGACGTTAATTATTTAACTATGCCAAACTATCACGCTATTTTCCCATTTGGGGTAGGCAGAGAGAACCGAACGTCAGACTCCTCTATCTTGTCAAACATTTCTCGATTAATTTACGTCCACGCTCTTCTATTGTTCGTACTTTTAACGTTCCCATCTTTCGAAATTCAATTTATGTGATCAGGCCTAATTTTCTTTGGCCGGACTTCAGTTTTTGTTCCTCTAATCAGCCTTAAATACTTGTTTGTCAGACAATCATCACTCATTCTTTCTATTTGGCCAAACCACCTCAGGGCATCTATTTTCATCTTACATACTTACGATATCTCTTTCAATCAAACACTATCGTCTAATATCCTCCTTACTTATTTTATCATACATTGTTCGTCTTATTGACCTTATTTCAACCGCATTAATTTTACTTTCATGTGTCTTCTGTCATGACTATGTCTAATTACCATACATCAGAGTTGATGAAATGATATTTTATTTATGATCCTATTTTATTTGCATGATGGCGGTTGAAAGTAAATACTGAAAAATAAAGAAAACGAAGGTTTTGATAAGCCACTGGATTGTTTCCAGTTTAATCCCACAATCTCCATCGGAGTCTATGGGTCGTTATACTTTCTCATGGTTGATAAACCAACGAAGGGGATAGGTCGCCCCTATACTGTACATATCATGAATCTATCAATGGGAGGCAAAATGGATTAAAACAAAATGTCTCGAAAAACCCTTTGTATCGCAAAGCAGTTTAGTCAGTAAAAACAAATACAAAATCAACTTGGGATAATTATTTATCTGATAAAGCAAAATGTTTTGTTATTGTGAGATATATAAGTTACCCCAAAATGGTGAAAAAACTGTCATTAACTCATGATACATATAATGTTGAGTCAAGTCTGGATTACTCCAATGACTAATAATTATAATATAGTGCTTCGTTTCGTATGTTCAGGTACTTATCGAAATACTGAAATTATTTGCGTATATTTGTGTAGGTTGATTCACGTATTGCACGGGATCTGCATTGGCGAGTCGGTTTCAAACAATTTATTCATTTATGTACCCTTTCAGCGTTATTATAATTTGAAATTATGTTTTTCTATAATTGGCTCATTTTAATTGTAATCTCTATTGTAATATGTATGTACAATAAATAAAATAAATAAATAAATAAATGTAATATCCGCAAACAAAATTGGTCTATGATATATTGTTAAAATTGAATTTGTTGTAATATTTGTTTGTATCACTGTATGTTTGTTAGGTTTAAATAAAATAAAATAAAATAAAAAATACCAGCAAAAGGGTTTCACAGGAATTGTATCATTGTTTTTCGCAAAATAATAATGAACAAAGTGTCGTATTATCTATACATTTTCAAAATTCGATGATTTTTTATTTTCCCTTTGCTGATATCACTATGACTTCATTGTTATAATAAAAAACATTAACTTTTCATCAGTAAATCTTCGTTTTAGGAGCTTCTTAAATTTATTCATTCTTTCAGGGTTTTGACAAAGTTCTTGAATGTAAAATATAAACTCGTACAGCGCCTTCAAAAGACCATCAAGCATAGATCATAGCTTACTTGTTTTGAGAAGTGTACCAACATAACTCCATGTAATATTATCAACCTCGCAGCTGCGTTACGCTATTTGCCGAAAACATAAAGCTTATAATGTTTTTCCATTGTCTATGTTGACGGTATTTATTTATTTATTTATTTATTTTATTAACGGCGTTTGCCATTTACAAGAATAATTCAAAAGATACAAAATATAGTACATAATGTGTGATAATGTATATATAAAAAAAAACAAACATATCCAATCAATAAACCATGAAAATAAAGCAAGAAGAAATCAATACAAAGAAAACTTATAAAAAATACATATAAAAATACATACAAATAAAATTTTACCAAAAAATAAAGAGAAAACAAATGAAAGTAGGTAGGTATAAAATGAACAAATAAACAATATAGGTAAAGTATGTAGGTATGAATAATGAAGAATAAAATTAAACACGATCAGTGTAATTTAACCCGTAGGGTATTTCTGTGATTATTTATATTTTATTTACCATTTTTTTTTACATATTTTTACATGTTTTTTGTTTATTTTTTTTTTTTTTTTACATATTTTTGAATGTTTCTCGCATGTTTTTTTTTACATATTTTTTTTAAATGTTTTTCATTATTTTTTACATATTTTTTTTTAAAAGCTTTTCATTATTTTTTACATATTTTTACATGTTTTCACCTTTTTTATATTGTTATTCATTTTTTATTTTCGTTTTGTATATTTGTTTGTTTTTATTTGTTTTTTTTTTAAATTCTGTTGTTTTTAATATATTATGTATACTTGTATGTGTAAAAGGTTATCAAACCGTAAATTGAAATAAAATAAAAAAAAATAAAATAAAAATATGAAATTTGCCATATTCTGGAGATTTATATGGCCTCACAGATCCAGACTGAAAAAAATGTATGTAAAAATGTATGTATGTATGTTGTAATTTGTTGTGTTGTGATGTTTAGTGTCCGCTCTAATATTTGTTTGTTAATGATACAATAATTATGTAAAACCGAAATGTCATATATTTGGGTTGGTATAATTATAAACTGCTAGCCCTAGAACAGAGCTACCTAGTTGGGAAGCAATAATCTTCATAATAGTCGATTTTTATGAAGGTGTTAAAAATATATAAATAGTTGTAAAATAAAACAAATTTATATAAGAAAAAATATGTATAAAAGAAAAAAATATTTCATGTTTATCACTTAAAATAAAAAAAAATGAGGCAGAACGGTAAGCGACCAAGAAGTCGCGAGTTCGAATCCAGTGTCGACCGATTTCGTTCAGCTATAGCACAAGCATTTGCTAAATTTAGGGAATGTATTATAGCACAAGCATTTGCTAAATTTAGGGAATGTATTAGGATGTACTTCTTACGAGGTCATATTCATTCTTATAAAAAAAAACAGCAAAAGTTATTTTGTTTGATTTAAAAATTCGTGGACCTTCGTGGCTCAGTTGGTTAGATATCTGACTGCTGAGACAAAGGTCCCGGGCTCGATTCCCGGTGGAGGCACAGTTTTTAATATTTTTTTCAGTCTGGATCTGTGAGGCCATATAAATCTCCAGAATATGGCAAATTTCATATTTTTATTTTATTTTTTTTTATTTTATTTCAATTTACGGTTTGATAACCTTTTACACATACAAGTATACATAATATATTAAAAACAACAGAATTTAAAAAAAAAACAAATAAAAACAAACAAATATACAAAACGAAAATAAAAAATGAATAACAATATAAAAAAGGTGAAAACATGTAAAAATATGTAAAAAATAATGAAAAGCTTTTAAAAAAAAATATGTAAAAAATAATGAAAAACATTTAAAAAAAATATGTAAAAAAAAACATGCGAGAAACATTCAAAAATATGTAAAAAAAAAAAAAAAATAAACAAAAAACATGTAAAAATATGTAAAAAAAAATGGTAAATAAAATATAAATAATCACAGAAATACCCTACGGGTTAAATTACACTGATCGTGTTTAATTTTATTCTTCATTATTCATACCTACATACTTTACCTATATTGTTTATTTGTTCATTTTATACCTACCTACTTTCATTTGTTTTCTCTTTATTTTTTGGTAAAATTTTATTTGTATGTATTTTTATATGTATTTTTTATAAGTTTTCTTTGTATTGATTTCTTCTTGCTTTATTTTCATGGTTTATTGATTGGATATGTTTGTTTTTTTTTATATATACATTATCACACATTATGTACTATATTTTGTATCTTTTGAATTATTCTTGTAAATGGCAAACGCCGTTAATAAAATAAATAAATAAATAAATAAATACCGTCAACATAGACAATGGAAAAACATTATAAGCTTTATGTTTTCGGCAAATAGCGTAACGCAGCTGCGAGGTTGATAATATTACATGGAGTTATGTTGGTACACTTCTCAAAACAAGTAAGCTATGATCTATGCTTGATGGTCTTTTGAAGGCGCTGTACGAGTTTATATTTTACATTCAAGAACTTTGTCAAAACCCTGAAAGAATGAATAAATTTAAGAAGCTCCTAAAACGAAGATTTACTGATGAAAAGTTAATGTTTTTTATTATAACAATGAAGTCATAGTGATATCAGCAAAGGGAAAATAAAAAATCATCGAATTTTGAAAATGTATAGATAATACGACACTTTGTTCATTATTATTTTGCGAAAAACAATGATACAATTCCTGTGAAACCCTTTTGCTGGTATTTTTTATTTTATTTTATTTTATTTAAACCTAACAAACATACAGTGATACAAACAAATATTACAACAAATTCAATTTTAACAATATATCATAGACCAATTTTGTTTGCGGATATTACATTTATTTATTTATTTATTTTATTTATTGTACATACATATTACAATAGAGATTACAATTAAAATGAGCCAATTATAGAAAAACATAATTTCAAATTATAATAACGCTGAAAGGGTACATAAATGAATAAATTGTTTGAAACCGACTCGCCAATGCAGATCCCGTGCAATACGTGAATCAACCTACACAAATATACGCAAATAATTTCAGTATTTCGATAAGTACCTGAACATACGAAATAATCACGCGGATACCCGTAGGTAGGTTTATAAAAGTATTAAATACACAGTCAATTTCATATTAACTAAGCAGTGCAATTGTTCTATCTCCATTGGCAAGCATTATCTTACATTATACATTATCTTTTTAAGCTGCACAGTGTAAAACATATATCTATTTAGAATTTATTAGGTACTCAAAATTAAGAAAAAAATGGACAAAAAGAGAGAAAGGAAGGTTGTGTCACTCGCAGTCAAAAAGGACAAAGCAGTACTTACAAAGTATCACTTATAGTAAGGCTATATTGTTGATGTTGACGGAAGTATTATCGGCATCAAATGTCTGAAAATGCAGTGTGGATAACATGGGGAGGATGAAAATATATTATTGAAATGGCTACCCTATATTCTCACAAATAATAGATTTTGGTAGATCTCGTCATTTTTATACAGACACGCACCCTCTCTCTTACACACATACACCCTCACACACAAACACACATACCCTGACACAAACACACATACCCTGACACAAACACACATACACATACATTATTATTCACATTAAATCACACATTCTTATTATTTTTTTTAAAATAAGGTTAAGTTCGATAGGGGGTTCATAGTGCTGTGTTCGTAGTGTGAATGACTATAGTTCGTAATACTGTGTGCTGTCATTATTCTAATTAAATAAAAAATAATAAAATTTATAATTTAATTTCACAGATCTAATGCTAGAGTTAAACTTTTAAATCTTGACGTTAGAAGAAAGGTTTATGACCTTTCCTTCTTACACAAAATATTGAACCATGCTATAGACTGTCCTGAACTCCTTAAACTCATGAACTTTAATGTTCCGGCTAAAACCACTGGACAGTGTGTTATGTTTCGTGAGAGCCATTCTCTAAATAATTATGTCTACCACTCCCCAATACCAAGGCTACATACATAGACTTGGTAACATTGTGGGGAGTCACTCCGATGTTTTTGACGACGATTTTTCTTCCTTCAAATCAAAAATTGTAGATTTTCTTTCTTTAAACTCATGACTTTTGTATTTGAATAAAAATAGGCTTTCAAGCCATAAGTGTTATTAAATAAATAAAATAAATAAATTAACATTTTAACTCATGACCTGTAAATAAAGTAATCGTTGTGTCTGGGTTTTTGTATTTTTTGTATTTTGTTTTTAATTGTGTAAAGTATATTGATATTATGGATATTATTATGTTTGTTATAAATTTGCTTTTATTTTAAAATTCCAAGTTTTAACCATTGTTGATAATATTGATTTTATTATGTTAGTTTAAATTTTCTTTTATTTAAAAATTTTAAGTTTTAATCATTGTATACTTATTAAATAGGCTTTCAAGCCGCAAATTTGAAATAAATAAATTAATTTACTAAAGATGGTATTTTATTTAACCCACTCTCTCTTTATTTTTCTCACTCAAATTACAGGTTTCGACATTTATAGTAATCATCAACAAAATACATAATACTAAAACCCTGTCGCTATACGACAAATAAATTATCAAAATAAAAGTTTTTCGAATGAATTCAATTGCGGATGAACATTATTCTTCATAAAAATGTGCTTTGTGTCGTCATTTTTCAGCAAAAAAAAGTTTACTTCGACGTCTGTTCCGTGTCTCATTATCATTATTATACGTTGATATCCACGAAGTAAAAACTTCAGTATTGTAACTCCAGATGGCACTGTATTAAATTGATGACGTGTAACTTCAACATAGCATTGCGTTACATTTGAAACAAACGAACTATGCATAGTTATCGAGTTTCGTTCACAGAGGGGTGAAGGATAACATAAAGGACTTGGGCCACGACTACATCAGGCCCCTACTTATTGGCAAAGGTTTGTACCTAATGCACATGAACTTGGCATGTAACGCTGAATTAAAATCGACAATATTACTGAAAACTTGAAGAATTAAAACCGCCCAATGCACTATCAAGTCCCGTGTTACTAAGGGTAACAATCGCGTCCCCACGAAAATACATTAAATATCTGATTCAAAAAATGATTGAATTCCAAAATTTGTTTTTTTTTTGCATTTTCTTTACCAATCTTGTGCTTGTACATACGTGTTAACTTTTCACTTATTTTTTCAATCCATCACGTTTTCAAAGCTTAATTGTTACTTTTCAATGCCTTATTGTTACTTTTTCATTGCTGAATTGTTACTTTTTTATTGTTACATTGTTACTTTTCAATCTTGTGTTTGTACATACGTGTTTACTTTTCACTTGTTTTTTTCATTCCACAGCATTTTCATTGCTTAATTGTTATTTTTAATTCTTTATTGGTTTATTTAATGCATTCTTTTCATTTTTGTTGAATTCTTGGACAATTTTTTTCTTCATAGTTTATTGATTTGTTTATTAGTTTCTTTCATTTTGACTACTTTATTTTTATTTGTTTGTTTATAGATAATTTAATTTTTGCGGAATAACTATGTTTTCTTTTATTCGTATAACATATTTTCTTATTAATCATTTTATTATGTACTTGAAAAATATCATTTCTTTTTTCATTTCTTTAATTGTTCACTTATTTATTGCTTCCTAATTTGATTACTTTCTTTTTCATTTTGGACTCAAAGTAAACTTTTTTTTTTATTTATTTTTTTCAATATTTCAAGTATATAGCGTGAATTGGACGTGTCACAAAATTTGTGATAAAATTGTCTATTAAAATGAATTAATCTATATAGACAAAGATTATTTGGAAGAATTCAAAACATGGAAGGTACTTCCCAACAAGTTTCAAATTCAACAATTATGTGTTCCTGTATGTATGTATTTAAATAAATGAATACATTATTATTATAAATAATGAATAATTTCAATTGTTAAAAATTGCCATTCATTTCAGATTCGAAAGAAATGTTTCAATTGTTACCAGGATTCGTGTAGTCTGGGCCTTAAAGTTTCGCATCTTCTCGAATATACATAATATCAACTTACGCCCATTTCCCGGAGAACATGTGAACTTCCGAATGGCGGATCTAATTGTTTTATGGGACGTTAACCTTTTTCGTACTGAATTGTTTATTAAAATACGACCATAAAATTCAAATAAAACTTAACGGTGGCATTCATATATGTGATGTTTTTTAATGGTACATTATGTTCATTCCTATCTAGAATAACGTATTTATTTTTCGTTAGTATAAAATAATTTTATTCAGTAATATGAATATCAATCCAATAGCAGGCGCTACAACCTGAGTACCTGGTTGATCTGCCACGGGGGGTTTAGGTTCAGGAAAACAGATTGAGGACAGAGCAGGGCTGCTGCAATTACTTACTCTGGAGCTGGGGAAAAAGGTATTTATTTTATTTATTGTTAATACACAAACATTAGTACATATTTAGGTTAAGTAAGTAACGCCTCTATAGATATGATAGGCGTAAGTCTAAGAGACAAAATTAGAAATGAAGAAATCAGACGCCAGACAAAAGTTGTTGATGTCATGGATCAAGTTGCAAAACTTAAATGGCAATGGGCAGGTCATGTTGCCAGACAGGGTACGGACATATGGGCACCCAGAATTCTAAATTGGAGACCATGGGATATGAAAAGGGGAATAGGCCGGCCCCAGAAAAGGTGGGCCGATGATATTGTCCCTGTCGCTGGAAGCGGATGGGTTCGAAAAGCCCAGAAAAAAGACGAGTGGAAGATTTTAGAAGAGGCCTACATCCAGCAGTGGAGAGATGGCTGAGAAAGAAGAAGAAGACGAAGTAACGCCTCACTAGGCTAAACCTGTTCTGGGGCTGTTACTTTATACAATAGGGAACACAAATTATTTAAACATAGAGGATACATAATATATAAGTTACACAGAAGTTAAATGTTGCATTCAAGTAGTTTTAAAAAAAAGATAACAAAAGATTAAGAAGTTAAGTTTTAAATTATATATAAGAAATGATATAAAAGAAATGAAGAATAGGAAATAAAAGTTCACTAGTCAGATGTTAAGGGTGGGCAACCTCCTCAGCATTGAGCTTGCACGAAGCAAATAACCATTTTTTTGTAAAAAATTTAAAGGAATTGTGATGTGGTGTTTTCTTTATGTTATTGTCTTGTTTATTAAATATACGTGGGGCAATAAATTTAAGCTGTCTTTGTCCAAATGAGGTCTTCATAATTGGCACAGTATAGTTAATGTTATTTGCATGTCTAGTAGTTCGTGTATGTTGGGATCTGTTGTGTAAAGTTATGTTTTTATGGATAATCCTGTATAATCCTGACTATATGTAAGTGTGGAACTAAGCAGTCGGTGTAAACCCGTGGTGCAAGACTGATTAGTGATAGTCTCCAAGATATTATTATTATATCCAGGAAGCGAAACCAGAGGCGATGAACTGGCTCTAAGCGCAGGAACTGAGACTTTAAAATGTGATAAACCACTAGAATATTAATCCATTGTCCTTTATCCAGATTTGTAAGTACGAAGAAAATAGGTTTATACTCAGATATATAGTATTCAGAGTGAAACTTGAAAAAAAATGATTACTACAAGTATCTCATGAAAAGAGTTCGTGACCGCCAGGCTAACGTCATGGTAAAAAGGCCGATTTTTTTCTTTGTTATGATACTAAAACTGGTAACACCAAAAATGATGCTTACGACTTCCATAATATTTGATTAGGCACCAAACGAGAATTATTTTGCTAAATCAAATAAACTATTTCTAAAACACGCTTTGCTATAATATCAGGCGTCAAAATATTAAATGATAATGAGGATTAATTGCGAATTTCGTTTTATTGATGTATGGCAGAGTATGAATCGATGATATAAGAGCAATCGTTATACTTTGAATTATTTCAAAGTATAACGATTGCTTATCACAGAACGTTAGTTACCTTTGTTTAAGTTTTCCGCTGACTCAAATCACTTGAATAATGATCACCAATAATTCGTTTCTGTTGAGTTCTAATATCCGACACATTATTTATGTATTTATTTACTAACGATACAAAGTGACATTATACACAATACAGCGTTAAGTACCTATAAGAATAAGAAAATAAATTTCAAAATTACACTAATTATTATAGTAGTATATAGTAAATTTAATGATAGGTAATAATTAAAAATTGTTTATTTTTTTCCATTATTCTAAACTGTATTATTTTATATTGTCTCATTGGTTGTCCAACTAAGTGAACCTGTTTTGTGACGTCAAATTTGTTGGAAGATTGGTTGGAAGTTGTATGTACATAGGAATATTGTAGTTTAATCTATGTTATATTATGCAAGTTCTTGTTTACGGTAATCCTCTAGTGATGCCACCTGTCGAAAACTGTCCAAACCTCTACATACAAACATTGGTTTGTTTCATTGGAAACTTTGAATTAAACATTGGAAAAATGTTCGTTTACTGAAAAGTTTTTAAAAATTGTAATTTGTTCTGTGTTGACAAAATATTATCCATAGTACCTGTTCATTTCTCGATAGTAAATATAAAATACAAATGAAATAAAATAGCGAGAAATCGTAAAAAAAGAATAAATGTCACAGAAATATTATAACGAAACTTCAGACCAAATTGAAAAAGTACCACCTCAGAACGGACTCGTCAAATAAGAGTTCAACCTTGTCGTCAACATGGCATGTTGATGACAAGGTTGTCAACCAAGTTGGTCGTGTGTAGGCCCCTTTAGTGTGAGTGGTCCTTTAAAGTGGAATAGATTGTGAGTGGTCCTATAAAGCAATAGCACTTTCTCTAATGGACTGAAAACAGCTTTGTTTTGTAGAAAAACATTAGACATAATATAAGCGCCCTTGGAACGATCCCGAATCAATTTACGGTGCTATATAAATGATTTATTATAATTATAAGTTTCGATATTTGAGTAGGTTTAGTACGTAAGATGTACATAAGTACATGCTGTCTATATTTTAGTTAAGGTTTTTTTATAATTGTATGCTTGTTCTGTGTAGGTACTATTGTTTAACAATAAATAATAATAAAATGTAAATTATGTAACAGACGAGCATGTATGCAAAGATGTATGAATTTATGCAACTAGAATTGAATTCCAGTCGGTTCTCTTTGCCTACCCCAATAAAAGGGATTATGTACCTAGTGATGGTTTGTATGTATTGCAGGTATATTTTTTTATTTATTGATTTGTCACACCATTTAAATAATCTTCATTAAAAGTAGATAACTACTGCCCAACTAGGTATACCTGTTCCAGTGTACATATTATTATATTTCACAGGAGTAACTATTTGCATTTTTAAAAAGAACCTAAACAATATAAACTTAACTATAACACATAAAAAAAAATGGAATTTTAGTTATCATGATATGCATATACATAATATTGTAAATGCATTGAAATATATGTACTACGTACTACATATAAATCAATGTGTTAATGTAGGTATCTTGTAATTTTTATTTTTATGTATAATTGATATTCATTGTTTCATTAATGTCATGTTTTATTTGGCTTTTATTACATTGAAATTAATATAATGAAACGTGGCTTGGAATCTTTTTGCGTATTCGCGATCAATTTAGCACATTCCTCGCTAACAATTATTCATTTTCGCATTGTAATTGCGAAGTGAAAATGAGGACTTTTGTGTGAATATCATAAAGACGTGTGTGTTCAGTGTTCATGTGGAACATCCCTCGGATCGCGGCGTCGCGGCGCTGACGGCGGGCGTCGGGGTGAGTGGCGAAGCTGGAAGGGAGGGGAGGACGTCAAACTGAAATTCAAGGACATTTAAATTTGTAATGCTACGTAAAATATTAAAGTTGAATCAAGTCGCTCGGCTGAAAATGTTTTTAAGTTATTTGAAATAAGTACTTATTTGTAATAAAAATAAATACAACTTTTACTTCGTTAATGTATGCGCAACAAATAATAATGTTTACAAAAAAGTTTGTCAATCTACAAGAAAATTAGGTGGGTTACCGTACATTTATACTAGCACTTTGTGTCACCCGATAATATATACCTGGATGCACTGAAATTATTTTTTTGTTAATTGTAACAAAATTTCACGTTCGAAGTAACCAAACTTTAGTGGTTTTAATAGTAAGTAATTTGAAGTATTGATACCAAAGTTTGGTTAAAATGCAGGTAGCCAAAGAGTTTGTTTCATAATTTTAATATTTAGGTGTGATCAATTTTAAATAAATTAAGACTAAAAATAAATTTGAGCGAAATCAATTGTTATTATGCGCGTTTCAGGAATGCAGGACATCGATAGTCATTTGAAATTGAAATAAACATAAATATAAACTAAAAGAAAACTGATTCCTTGAAGACGATTACTTTTTTAAAAACTCATATATATTATGCTTATAAAAAAATATTGTAAATGAAATGGAATAATAAAAGGCTTAATTATTATTATTATTATTAATCTACTTATTGTTGTCATTATAAATAAGGTGTGATGAAAGGTAAATAAATAAAATAAATAATAATTAATATTTTTTTTAAATACACGCCTTAAAGAACATCTTGCGTGTTTCCGTTTGAAAAAAGACACTTCGAACTTTGCGACACATTTACTTGAGAGTGAGCATTCGTTTAACACACAAACCGGAATCAATCTCATACATAGTTTAAGAAAAGGTAAAAAATAGACAAACTTGAAATATTAGAGATAAATAGAGTAAAATGTAACAGCAACGTTCCTTTGATTAACGCACAAATAGATTTTAATACTTCTCCATTATTATTACCATTAGAATATGTCGGGTTTTTCTGTTGGTTATTATTCAATATAATTGCTGTCCTTTTAATACAATATTTGTATATTCATTCCTTCACTTTAATTGTATTTTTATTATACCTACATACATATTTACCTTAATGTCTTTCGGGTATTTAATTTTTCTTAGAATTGCCCCCTTCCTTATCTATTATTGTTATCCTCTTTCTCTTCATCATTATTGCTCACCATTCTGACGATGCTCAGCATAGAGCGATACCGGTGAATGGGAGACGCGTTTGCGAAAAAATTTAAGTAGAACGTAAAATTAAATATATTTTTTTCATAATTTTAGTTAATAAATAAATTGACAGGAAAATCGGCACATACAAAGGGTGTGAAGAAGTGTTGAAGTAATGAACAAAATGTATCAGAATAGAACATGTGATGTAAAAATTAGGTACGTATGAACATATTCAAAAAATCATACGTCACGTCCGGTCTTAACTTACACTGAAATTTGCAGCACTTACAAAAATTCAAAAAAGACAATATTTCTGACAATTTCTAGTATCAAATTCATGAAAGATTAAGTGAAAAATAAATAATTCATATCAGAATTATTAAAATCAAGTGTATTGTGAATGAAAACGTTCTTTTTTCATTGTCTTTCATATCTGTCAAAAAGGCGCCAATACTTCCATCTGACAGTTTTTGGTAAGAGTGAAATACATTATAAAATTAAAATTTTGCTCAAAAATTATCTTCACGTGATGGCAAACTGCTATATTTGCTAATCAAACAAAAATGCAGCCTTTCTGCATTGCAATAATTGCGAACATGACTTTCACGCTGATTGCTTGGGCATGACAGTTGACAACTATAAAAAAATGTCTACTGATTATATTAAATCATGGAAGTGTATTAATTGTAAAAAAATGAAAACTAACAAACCTCAAGGCAAATCCCCGCTAACACAGCATTGCACCAAATTCGACGATTTAAGTCATGATAAATCACTGATAACTATTGATTATAATGCGGCATCAAAGTACTCTAATGAACTTGAGAACTTGAAAACAACACTTCTTCTTCTTCTTCTTCTTCAGCCAGTTTTCATCCATTCTTGGACATAGGCCTCCCCTTTGATCCTCCACAACTCCCTGTCTTGGGCACACTGCATCCATCTCCCTCCGGCACATTTCTTGATTTCATCAGACCACCTTGCCTGGGGTCTGCCAACACCTCTTCGGCTTGTTCTCGGTCGCCATTCTAAGATCTTTTTGGTCCATCGTGAATCCTGGCATCTGGCAATATGCCCAGCCCAGCTCCACTTAAGGCCAGCGACCCTTATAAACAACACTTATAAGCCATATAAATATTAAACTGGAGGAAACCAACAAAAAATGGCAGGAAATTTCTGATCAAAACACCACTATTATAAATAGTATCAACTTTATAAGTGCACAGTATGAAGATATTCTAAATAAAGTACATGACATTGAAGTTAGATGTAAAAAACTTGAATCGGAGAAGCTTGAGAAGGAGGAAATAATAAACAAACTGGATAAACTAGAGAGTAAAATTCAAGACCTGGAATACCAGAAGATTGCAAATGAAATAGAAATTCGTGGATGTCCGGAAGATTTAAATGAAACTACCCAGGATTTATTAAACAATACTGTCAAACTTATCTCTACAATCAACTGCAATGATGTCAAGTCAACGGATATTCTTTCTATAATGAGGGCAAAGCAACACCACTCCAAAACTACACCTCGTTCAATAATTATTAAATTTGCTAATAAATTATCTCGCGATGCCATCTTAAAACAGGTAAAAATATTTAATAAATCAAATCCAACGCAGAAGTTAAATACATCTCACTTCAAGAACACAGAAAAATCAGCTCCACTGTTTGTATCAGAGCATATTACCCCTAAAACTAAATTTTTGTTAGCAAAAACTAGGAAAATTGCTATAGATAAAAATATTAAATATGTTTGGATACAAGATGGCTCTATATGCACAAGAAAAATTGAAAATTATAGATTATTTCGAATTAAAAACGAAGCAGATTTATCTAAACTTTAATAACTATATGGTACACATTGTTCCCTACTTCCATTACAATTTAATACCAAGCGATATTTTGTGAGTTTTTGTCATAAATTATTGTATAAACTTTAATGTGTATACGTGTGTGGATTTATTGTTATTGTATTTAGGGTTAAAATTTAATAATTTCGAACACCGAACACACTTTGTAGCGTTGGAATTTCACAAACTGTTATATTATTATATATATTTTGATACAGAGCATCTTAAAATATCACTTTTTTACCTTCTATATGAACTAATACTAAATACTGCATATATTTCCGTCGCAAAAAACATATTATTATATAATAAAACATCTACAGTAAATATTGATTATATAACGAAAACGTTAACACTACCCACATCGATGCGTTCCTATCCTACCACTGCCTGAACTTATGTACTTGTAAAGGGACAAATTACGTATTTGGTAAAGGTTTTAATATGTATTCACAGATGTTACTATTTTGATATCATATATTCAGTAAGAATATTAAAAATAATTGCTGATAGTTTAATGTTATTGATAATCAAATCTTTAATTGTCTTTTTTTGCATATTTTTTACACAGATGTCAGAACGTACTTACTTATTATTCTTATTCATGTACAAATTGATATTCCTGAGAAGTTTATTTTTTGAGGTAAAATTTATTAAAGCTGTAATAACACTTATATAATATATTATATCATAAAAAGTAAAATTCGTAAAAAGGTTCATGTATGTTATGCAGTATTTATATTATGTGTGAGATTTAATTTTATGTCAATATTGGTTTATGTAAAGTTTAAAATAAATAATGTATGTTACTTTGCAAATTGCCATATGATGTATTACTGGAGTATATTATGTTACTGTACAAATTGCCTTATTATATTGTATTATTGTATTTACTTAAACACCATGGTGAGTAGATTATATCTTGAGTTCGGCCTACTACATAAATCACCAATCATAAATTTTATTCCTATGCATTTTAAGGGAAATGACAATGTAATATATGCAGAGAAAATTTTTCATAATATCACTGTTCAATACTCAATATTAGTATGTTCTTATTTGTTATTGGTATTCGTGTATAAATTTATATCCTTCAAATGTATAGTATCATATTTTCAGGTGATATTAAATGAAATTGTATTAACACTTATATATTATATCATAAAACAAAATCGTGAGAAAGTTCATGTATATATTAGATATAATTTAATGTCAAAAATATCACTGGTTGATGTTCTATTGTATTATAATATTTTGAATGAGAAAAACCAACTGTTGAATATTATATTACATATTATCTCTGTACGTTGCAGTTGTTCTCTGTGCACTACTCGTAAGGAGTCCTCCTTGGTACTATTGTTTTTTTTTCTTAATGTTTCATTTCCTTCCAAATGGCAAGAGGAAATGATCTTACGTTAGCACTGATAAATGTTCGTTCATTGAATACAAGTATGGACGAGCTTTTTTATGCATTAAATTCATACGAAATCGATATTTTAGCACTAAATGAAACATGGCTGCGTCCAGATGACAAACTAACAGCTTACCAAATACCTGGTTACAAATTGTATCATAGGGCGAGAGCAACTAGGGGTGGGGGTGTAGGTATGTACATACGGAATCATTTCAACTGCCGCACAGTACGAAATTCTGGCGATAGTTTAGAGCAGATTTGGCTCAACATGAAATTTTCTAAAACAAGCATTGTACTAGGGACAGCTAATAGACCTCCTTCAATGAGCATAGAAAATTCAATGGAATGCCTGGAAAATGTTTTATCCGACCTAAATTGCACATCCGATCTCTTATTCTTCCTTGGAGATTTAAATATTGATTTATTGAAACCAAATGTCTCTTCAGTCACTAAATTATTACAGCATCTGGATAGTTTTAACTTAAAACAGATAGTAACCGAACCGACGCGTATTACGGACTCATCCCAGTCTCTCATTGATATAATTTGTACTAATGCATCGAGTCAATTAAAGAATGTAACTGTTGTGCATAACTCGAAACTCAGTGACCATGGCTTAGTAATTGCAAATTTTGAAATTAATAAACCTAAACGTAAACCTCACGAAGTTAAATATAGAGCCTTAGACGATATAAATATAGAAGACTTAAAAATAGACCTTGATCATATCAGCTGGATAAATATCGAACACCAACCAAATGTGGACGCTATGGTTGACATGTTTAATTCAAGCATTTTGGAAGTGTTTGACAAACATGCGCCTGAGCGTAAACGTTTTGTGAAAACTAAGTATAAGCCGTGGTTCACTGAAAATCTTAAACAAATGATTAAAAAACGCGATCGAGCTGCGAGTAAGGCTAAGAGAACCAAACAAATTGAAGACATCAACTCATATAAAGTGATTAGAAATATTACAAATACTTCAATTAAACGTGAAAAAAGGGAATATTTCTCTACTAACGTTAATAGTAATTTGCAGAACTCTAGGTTATTGTGGAAGAACCTCAACAGATCTATTGAATTAAATAACGACAATAATTCTATCCCACAATACCTCTGTGATGCAAATAAAATTAATGATCACTTTTTGAAATTACCCAGCGAGGAATTTGATGCAGGCGAATTGATTGAGTTTTACAGTAATAACAAATTTTCTGATAGCATTAATTTCAGTTTTCATCATGTTTCATATTTGGAAATACTAAGGATTATTCAAAATATACAGTCTATGGCTACTGGCAGTGACAATATATCAATTCGTATGCTCAAACTTACTCTGCCACACAGTCTAGACGTAATTACTAAAATTGTCAATAGATCACTCTCAGACTCTGTATTTCCCACCGCCTGGAAAAAGTCTTTGGTTTGCCCCATTCCTAAGACCTGTAATGTTTCCAGTCTTAAAGACTTGCGACCCATCAGTATTCTCCCTGCTTTTTCAAAAATTCTTGAAAAAGTTGTTCATCAACAGGTGGTCGAGTATGCAAACATGTTTAATATAATCCCTGCCCTTCAGTCAGGTTTCCGCCCCTTACACAGTACATCTACGGCATTACAATTAGTAACCGATGACATACTCACTCAATCCGACAAAGGTCAATGTACAGCCCTGGTCCTCTTGGATTTTTCTCGTGCGTTTGATTGCTTGAATATAAATTAACTTGTTTCGAAGCTAAAATATTACGGGTTCAATGCTAAAGCTTGCAAATGGTTTAGTGACTACCTTGCTAATCGTTCACAGAGAACTAACTGTACCCAAATGAACGGCTCTAAAATGGAATCTGACACAAAAAATGTATATCGTGGTGTTCCGCAAGGATCCATTTTAGGACCTCTGTTATTCATTATCTACACCGCGGACATATCCACTTCAATCAAATTCTGTAATTTTCATTTATATGCCGATGACACGCAGTTATATATTTCATTTCCTCCAAATGATGCTGCTGACGCTGCCCAAAAAGTAAATTATGACTTAGAAAACATATACAAATGGTCAAAAAATCATTCTTTAGTATTAAACGCTGCAAAGTCACAGTACTCGATATTTGGCACTAAGCAGAGGGTTAATAATTTTAATGAAAGATCCTTCAAACTTCTTATCAATGGCACTGTATTGGAAAGACAAATGAATGTCAAGAACCTCGGTCTAATTTTTGATGCAAACCTTCGTTTTGAAGATCATATTCGTTCGAAGGCCAAACATTGCTATTTCAGACTAAAAATTTTATATAGAATTCGCAAATACCTTGATGTGAATCTGAGAAAGTTGTTGATTGAATCCATTGTTTTGCCAATTTTTGATTACTGTGATACAGTGTATGGACCATGTTTGTTGACCAAACATCAACGGATAGTCCAAAGAGTCCAAAACGCTTGCGCCAGATTTTGTTTCTCAATTCCTCGCAGGGCACATGTCTCACCATATTTGGTTGAAAATGGAATGTTGAACATGGCAAACCGACGGAAACTACACCTTTCTTGTCAGATGTATAAAGTGGTCCAAAATAAAAAACCCAAATACTTGTTTGAAAGATTGGAATGGTCTGAAAGTGTTCACAACTATGGTACGAGGGCCAGGGGCTTCTTATTGCTTATTCCTAGGCATAGAGGGGCAGCGTTTGAAGGCAGTTTCAAATACGCTGCAACAAAATGTTGGAATGACTTGCCTCCACCGCTAAAAGTAGCGGAAAAATTCTATTATTTCAAAGAGAATTGTCGAGCAATGCTTCTGGCCTCGCAATCATAGTGTGAAGTATGTATGAATTAATGTGTATTTACATATGTGTGTTGGTGTGTATAAATAAATGTGTGTATACATGTATGTGCGTGCATGTACATTTATGTATTTGTGAATATTTATATATGTGTATTTTAGGAGCATTTTTTTGTATTTTTTGTATTTATTTTGCATATAAATAAAGTAGACCTTGTATAGATAATAAAATATTATACCTACATAAGCAATAGGATCATGCTGAAAATCAGCTGCTGGGGGGCTTGCCATCCAGCAACATAGCTGAGCATGGTCCTTTTGAGTCAGAAAGGTTGTTTTTCTGTATATTAATTTTTATATTTTATTGTATGCAAACTCCTTTTTTGTCTCAATAAATGTTTTATTTATTTATTTATTTATTTATTTATATTATGGAAATATGTTCATGAAGACAAAAAGGATGACCTCATTTTCTTTAAAGAGTGCACTATAATAAGTACTCTTTTTTTGTTCGTCAAATATTTTATATTAAATCGTTTTTTTTTTAATATTTAATGAACTGCCAAATGATGTTAATAAGAATAATAATTTTCTGTAGTTTAATACAAAAAAAAATATTCTAGCAGAAAATCTATCGACCTGCTTGGAGTACCTATCTATAGCAAACCAACTACACTACAAGGGCTCCGTTGAAGCTAAGGTAATATTAAAATAATAATACGGTAATCTTGAAATTTATTATGAATTTTATGAGTTATTTTATGTGTTATTTTTAAGGTACATTTGTTTTTGTATTTTTGTATTATTGCTGATGCAACTTGAAATTTATTATGAATTTTATGATTTATTTTATGTGTTATTTTTAAGGTACATTTGTTTTTGTATTTTTGTATTATTGCTGATGCAACTTGAAATTTATTATGAATTTTATGATTTATTTTATGTGTTATTTTTAAGGTACATTTGTGATGTGACAATCTCATTAATAAATGTCATTTTGATACTCGCTCCTACACGGGTATGTTCCCAGTGAAGCGGGTGTCGGTCGCACATAAAAAATAAAAACAAGTGTAAAGAATTAAAATAAAATAAAATAAATAAAAATAAATACTTGCCTTCAAAGATTGAGCGTATTATATAGAGTGCGTAGGTATTTTTCAAAGACTCACATTTTCATTCTCTACAAAGCGCAAATACGTCCAATTATTGAATATGCCACCTCTGGAGTGGCGCCCCCCAATACCTACTTAATACCCTCGATACTGTACAAAGGCGTGCTGTACGTCTGATTGACGACCCATCATTGACTAATGGATTGCAATAACTAGACCACAAACGTAAAGTCGTTATTATAAGTTTATTCTATAGATACTATCACGGGAGATGCTCAGAAGAACTTGCATCCCTGGTCCCTCTTCCACCAATAGGGTCACAATAGGGTCACTCGTTTTACTCAATCTCAACATCCGTTCACAGTAAATTTTCAATTTACACTAACCAGTCGCCTCTCGAACTCTTTTGTTAACACAGAAGCCCGGCTGTGGAACGATCTTCCGAATTATGTTTTTTTCACCTTCTTACAACCCGGGTCATTTTAAAACCTGAATCAATATTTTCCTGAGCAGATTGCAAACCCTTCCAAACACTACGTAGTGCGCTTCTTCGGAAGAGTTTAATGGACCCGAATCTTAATAGCTGTTGTCCCCTTCGAAACCATGTTAAAAATATCGCAAAGTGACATAGAAGTATATAAATAAATAATTGTGTGATGTGAATAATATGAGTATGTTTTTTTTTACAATATAGTTTTTAATTTTAATGTACCTTGATAATTTTTAAGACCGACCGCCATGGCACAGTTGGTAAGCCGTTCGGTTTCAGTGCGGGCGTCCTGCGTTCGATTCCCAGCAGAGGAGAAATTTATTTAAATTTATTTTTCACTCAAATATTGCTTCTCTGGGCTGGAAACATTGGTAAGTTGGAAGAAATTGTTATTCGGCTATAAACTCGCCACTTGTGCAGGGTGCAAGGAAGTGTTCATTTATTTATTATTACCCTTTATACAATCAGTCTGCTGCCTAGGGTCATTTATTGTTAAATTTGTGTATTTTTTTACTTATGAAATCCTTAGTACATGAATAGATCAATTAAGTAACAAAAGAAATATTTAACTTGTTAATTTTGTCGACGGATAATTCGTGGTGAAACTCCATTATACTAGGTATAAATGAAAACTTTTTTTTGTAAAGTTCTATCAGTTCGATTAGTATTGCCAGAAAGAACTGATGAAGAAAACTGGCAAACAAAACAGTATGGTAAATATGTGTGATGTATACAAAGTTTAGTAATATTGAAGTAGAAAGAAAAACTGATTTTACATTATACAATATAGAAACGAATTATAAGAAATATAAATATTATTGAGTATCCAGAGGTTGTGTATCCATGTAGTGAAGACCAAATGTGTGCAGGTATCTGAAACAAAGAGAGTGGCCGGCAGTAAAATTCTTTATATCGAAAGTAAACAAACAATAAAGGATAAGTGTTGGAATAACCCCACATTAACTGCAGATAATGTAGATTGTTTAAAATATCGGTTTTAATAACGGTGAAAGGGAGAAGTCTGTCTGTAAATTTATCAAAGTTTTGCTGTTATCACATTTCAAACGATTTATTTCTAAGATCTCCAAACGATCTAGTTTTTTACCTTTAGGGTTAATATGTAAAATTTTGGTATTACTATCGATGGAGAAGTCATGACCAAACTCGTTAAGATGTGCAACAAAGTTGGATGAGTCCTGATTAAGTCTTTTACAACGTAAATGTTCATTAATACGGATCTTAAATTGTCTTCCCGTTTGGCCGATGTATACACTTGGACAGGAACCACATGCTAAAGACTCATCCAACTTTGCTGCACATCTTAACGAGTTTGGTCATGACTTCTCCATCGATAGTAATACCAAAATTTTACATATTAACCCTAAAGGTAAAAAACTAGATCGTTTGGAGATCTTAGAAATAAATCGTTTGAAATGTGATAACAGCAAAACTTTGATAAATTTACAGACAGACTTCTCCCTTTCACCGTTATTAAAACCGATATTTTAAACAATCTACATTATATGCAGTTAATGTGGGGTTATTCCAACACTTATCCTTTATTGTTTGTTTACTTTCGATATAAAGAATTTTACTGCCGGCCACTCTCTTTGTTTCAGATACCTGCACACATTTGGTCTTCACTACATGGATACACAACCTCTGGATACTCAATAATATTTATATTTCTTATAATTCGTTTCTATATTGTATAATGTAAAATCAGTTTTTCTTTCTACTTCAACATTACTAAACTTTGTATACATCACACATATTTACCATACTGTTTTGTTTGCCAGTTTTCTTCATCAGTTCTTTCTGGCAATACTAATCGAACTGATAGAACTTTACAAAAAAAAAAAAAAGGTTGTGTACCAATATTTCAGTCATATCTATTTAAACTCTGTTTACTTTCATTTTCGCGCACTCTGACGATGATCTTCAGATCGATACCGGTCAGTGCCAGTGTTAAAATTAAATAGTGAAACTAAAACTAATTAGTGTTTTCATTTATACCTAGTAAAAGAAATATTGGTATTAAAGTTATTTGTTGTAACTAAAATATGATTAAATAAATAATTAAATCAGATAGGTATATTTGATACGATACTTAAACAATAAAATTGACTTTAATTCAGAAATAACGTTTCGTAGCTCATTCAAATAAAACCGTAGACAGTCGTTATAATAAAATATAATAGTATGAACGTTTTCTGCCAATCAGAAGAATGATATATGGGGGAGAAATGATGGTAAGTAAGTAAAGTATTTAGAATTCAATCAATTCAGATTTTCTCCATATCAATTACCAATACATGGTATGATATTACTCCGGGAGTGGAGTCTTTTTATACTCATGTCACACTGACGTAAGGGTCTATGGAGCAACTGGATAAGGAAGGAATTAAGGTTGACACATATGTAACGTAAAGCGCAACTCTATTTAACTACTTTCATGTAACACATGAGATCCAACTGTCGATAGCGATAGTATGTATAGTTGAAGAATAAGTACCAAACTATAAACCCATACATACAAATTATTGAATATTTTAAGATATTTTGTTTTCTATACAACACATGTAGGTATGTATATCAAGATAGGATATTATGGAGGTCAGTCCTTTTTTCTTACCCGGAATATGAAAACAGCATGATGGTATGTATGAATGTTTAGATATTAAGTATCAAACTATTAAGTCTTCTTAGATATCGTGTATAGACGACTGCCATACATATTGTATGAAGCGATGTCGTCACTAAATTCAATTTTTATAAAAATTGTTAAAAAAAATTGAGTTGTACTGCTACAATGTTAATATTTTTTATAGAAAATTAAATTATCTAGTTGTGATGTTTCGGCTTTTTTCGATATTTTTAAAAACTTTGGAATAATAGGCAGCTAAACACATAAATTTCTTTAAAAAAATATTTTTCTTACTAAAAAATGTTTGAGAACTACTTTTTTAGAAAAATTTAATTTGAGATATTGTATTTGTCTATAATCATACCAATTTTCAGCGTTCTAGCTTTTATGGTTTCTGAGATATATGGAAAAATAAAATAAAAATTCAAAAGTTGATAACCCCTGAATGAAACAAAAATTCAAAATTCTGAGTATAAAAGTTTTGTCGGTCTACTACTTTTTATATATTCTGAAATTTGGGCTCTGTAAATTGAGCGGATCAAAAGTTAATAGGGGGGACGGACGGACACAGACAGACACACACACAGACACACTAAATGTTCTACTCCGAATTCTGAGTAAATCCGTATATGGAACATATATGCTGCGAAGCCTCGAAGTTGGTGTTTTTTGACTTCAAAGTTGGAAAAGCCGTGAAAAAAGTAGACCCTGCATACAATCTGGCGTATCATGGATATAAACTGCATCTTCCTTCAAAGAATTTCATTTTCTTGAATGAATCGACAGTTGGATTATCAGATATCAATGGATATTCGTACAAAAAGACAGGAAGATGAATGATTGGATACGCAGTAAGATCAAATTATCCAATGTGCTTGAGAGAATTGCAATGCAAAATTAGAAATGAGCAGGACACATTAGTTTAGTTTTACGTTATTTAACCATACTAGGAGTCCATCTCGTGATTCTGTTCATGTAATAATGATTGAATTTCACTGGATGATTGATGTATCACGATTGATTGGAGTAAACAATGTGAGCTTGTTGGTACCTTTACATTCTATCTTACACTTATATAGACACACTCACACCTTTATACACATCCTTACACTCATACATACACTCATGCACTATCGTACAGATATAAATGTTTTTCATATGTAGCTTTAAGTATGTAAGCACATCTGTCAAAATTTATTGTAAATAACGTGGAAATTTTTTATTGGTTTTAGTCTTATACTAATGCATCTATATACTCAATGTTATTATACTGTAAATTTCCCGGAAATAAAGTAAAATAAATAATAAAATAAAAATTTAGAATGCATTGAAAGAATGAATGACAATGAAAGAAGACCGAGAGGCGATAAGAGACCATGAAGGGGTCCACTTAACAGATGGATGGACGACGTCAAAAGAATCGGTTATATAGCTTCGAAGCGATCAGTTTCGAAAACGTTGGACTGAAAATACTCAAACGTAGTATAAATAAGATTTGGAAATAATGATACATAAGAAGCTTTTTACGATAGCAATAATTTATTTTATTTTGGCATTCTTACGATTTAAAAAACATAGTTGAAAGCCGTAAATAAATTTATAATTCAACAAATAACTTAAGTTAAACTGAAGAAGAGAACATCGTTCCCGCAACATGTCGAGGCATAATATAATAGAAATCGATGTTTAAAAATGTCTCGAAAAATTATTTGTCTCCGATACAAGTCTGATACGATGAATGTCTGAATATATGAACTACGATAAAAACGCTATTCTATAGGGTTGTTGAGGGATATTTGTATTTTCATAAAGGGCAAATGCTCTGTATTAAAAAAATGGATTTCGTGAAGAATGGCTCTTGTACTTTGGGACCGTTGGATGATACCTATGTATAAAGTAGGGTTTGAATTGTTATTATTATCATTCAGGATTTTATTGCGGATATGTGATATCATGATCGAGTGGAGGCCGTTAAACAATTTGAATGAACATAAAATATTTTAGTCTGATTGCAAAAACATATTTGTAATATTTGAAACGATTCGCGTAATGGCCCTTTCGGTTTTTTGCCGAGTTTTATGGCTACGATAAAAAATGATTATAATATGAAATGAGGCTAGGCATCCATTATTTCAATAAATTTAAGTGATCGTTTAATAATAGAAGAATGATCTGTTAAAATGAACAACTGGTTTCTCAATAGATTCGGCCACAAAAAATGCAGATGTCAAAAACGCCCGGGGGAGTTTTGTCGGGGAGGTAATACTGGCTTTACTGGCTTTAAAAGAAACAATAAAATATAACTCAATATATGGAAGTGACAGTTGCCAGTCACGTGACAATTGTCACTTCCATACATTGAGTTATCTATTCTTGAGCTATGTATATGACACGCTGTCTAGGAGGGCAGGATGGAAACGACTTTCTGGAACGAAAAACATGTTTTAGATGAAGAATATAATATAATTGTTAATTCTATGAAAGATCACAAAAAGTGTCAATAATCTAAGATGCATACATGCCAAGGCGGTTGAGCATTCCATTTACGTACAATCATATATTACTCACTCTATTAACCATTTTTTTAAGTAAAAAATATATGTATAATCTATTATTCTGACGATTTAAAATGATCCTGTATCTCTTTTCTTTCTTTGTTGCTGTAATTCAATTTCTCTTCCTGTTTTTATAGTAATATATTAAATGTACCTACCACTTCACTATTCTTGGCCTTTAGTTGGTTGGAAAAAAAATACATTTTGGCAAACAACCCGCCACTGTACACGTTACATTACATGAATTTAATTTAATATATTAATATTTATTTATTTATTTATATAAAATACACTTTTTTCCTTATATCTAGTAACAAAATTTTTAAATGGATAATAATATATTTAACTTACATTAGGTTATATAATAGTTACCAGATATTTTACTATTGTCATAAACTGCCTCACTAGGTAAAACCTGGTCTGAGACAGTGTATAGATGTCTTATTAGTTTTCAGTTTTGGTTAATAACTATGGGAGTATTTTCAGAGTTCAGGTGATTAATTTATTTTTAATATAGTCTCTGCCCTATTTTTTAATCCAAATTTTAATGTCTCGCTTAAATATTTTCAAGTTACTGTTTTGTCTAAGTGTTAAAGGTAGTTGTATAATTTGACCCTAAAATACAAGAAATTTCTAGGTATTAGGAGTTTAGCCTGTTCGGTCTGCCTAGTTGGTCTAGATGTTTGCGTAGAGTCAAGTTTGTTTATGTTTTTATATATGTATATACAAGCGTTCTTTGCGTATAATTGTGATATGTTTAGTATATTAAAGTCATTAAATAATGCGTCGGATGGAGTGCGGATTGGTACCTTGTTGTTTATTTTTAATATGGATTTTTGTAGTTTTATCAAAGGGTCTATTGAAACATGGTAAGCGCCTCCCCATGCTATAATTGCATATTCTAATATAGACTGATACAAATAGAAACACATTATTTAAATGACGGGTAAAGGTAGGAAATTCCTTACAGTACGGAAGATGAATGTGATGGTTCCATTTTAAGCATTGGTCAATTTGTACACCTAGGTATTTTGTGAATTGTTTTTTTTTTATTGTAATACAAGAACAATCCTCGGTAAGGGTAATATATTTTTAAGATCCGCATTATTATTATCTTGAGGAGATTATACCCCGCCCCGTAGTTCGTTTCTTCGGAAGAGTATAATGGACCCAAATTCTAATGCTTAAATAAAGGTTAATGTCAATATGGCGCAGCGTACGGATTGGATGGATTTCGGTATTCTACATATGTTAGGAATGCATGCACCCGCCGTTGTTACTAGACAATAATCCTATCTGTCCGCTGCATGTTCATGGACGCTAAGCCAAAATTACGTCTTTAAAGGTACCTTCAATAATAGATATGAAAAAGATATACCTACCTTCAATTAGAAAAAAAATCACTAACAATACTTACCTATTTGAGAAAATCAGATACACTCTTATTTTTGAAAATCAAATTTAAGAAAAATCAAAGTTAAATAAAGGTAGGTTTTCATTGTGTGACATTCTAAAAAGTGAATATATTTGTTTGTAGATACCTACTTCTTGGTTTATATTGTTTCTGGGTTGGATTTTTCTTAATTTATATACTTAATTATTGAATAAGTTTTTTATGTTTATCTATATGTATTATGAGATATATGTACATACTAATTTTTTATGTTTTGTTATATTATTAAGGGTAATTTTATGCCTTTTTTTCTATTGCGATGTTTTTTTTTGTAAATTTTCTTAATTGTGAGAAATAAATAATTAATGTTATTAATTTATGTATTTACTTACATATAAAACCAATAGACAAAGCAAATAATAAAGCACGTTAATTATTTGTATTAGTGTTCGTTCAGACGTTAAATTTGACCGTTATTCGTTAATTTTTTGAGTTTGAGAAGTCATTGGATTTGATCTATGATAAAAACATCATGTATTCATCAATTTATTATTTTCACATAATTATAAGTGTAATTGTATAAGTACTATTTATTTTGTCTAACAGTAGATTATGTATTTTTCTTTAACGTGGTCTTAATTTGAATTTAAATAAATTTCTGCGTTTGGAATTGTGAGTATGAAATATAATATTATAATGTATAATATGACGTGATTTTTTTATTTAATTTGTAACGCATAGGTATGTATTCATTGTAGTTTTCTCCACTATTTCTCCATATACACATTTTCTATACCAAATCTCGAACTACTCCGTGCGCGCAGTTTCCTTGAAATAGGATCCGAAATTTTCGATCCACGTGGTAATATTATATTGATTATGTACTTGATCAATGACGAATCGTTTTGTGCAAAGCACATCGTCAGAGTGATATTATTCTACGAAGCAGAAACTACAACTAGTTAGATTTGCTGCAGAAACTACAACTAGTTAGATTCGCTGCAGAAACTACAACTAGTTAGATTCGCGGCAGAAACTACAACTAGTTAGATTCGCTGCAGAAACAACAACCAGTTAGATTCGCTGCAGAAACTACAACTAGTTAGATTAGTTTCGCTTAGAGGCATCGGCTTAGAATAGTGCTCCCAATCTTTTAACTAGACATATAATACCATTTTTGTACATACATTTATGGGGAGATCAAGTAATCTTCATTAGTGGAGGATGAATTTCTTTTCTTCTTTTATATGAATTTCTCTGGAGAAAACAAAATGATTTTGTGCAAGCGATGATTTTGTAACAATATCAATAGTTTATTTAAGAACTGATGTGCATTTTGAAAAGATCGAGTAAATCTGTGTAATAGAAAATACAATAATAGGCTAAGTAACATCTTACAATGTTCAGCAATGAAGTTCACCACCCATTATGAGTGAAGTGCCCTTATAGGTCAGACGAGACTGGTGTGTGGGCATACAAGCATGTGTGGTGCTTCCTTTTTTTTAAAGCACACCTGTCGCTGGTCACCCCACATTGTGGGATATGCCTTGATGAATATTTTTTTTATATTTGAACAAATCATCTCTATATATTTGAGAAATACATAATTTATTACGCTCGTTGACTTATTATTATAAAATTGTGTTGTTTTTGGTCAAAACCCAAACGATTCGATTTTCATAAGGTTATGCACACCCGCATACCTGTCGCTGGCTACCCCACATTATGGGATATCCCGTGATAGTATGTATCTATGTAAAATGTGTTATAGGTGTTCATTTTATGGTTGGAACAAATGACCCACGGGCAAAAAAGGTGGCCTCTATGTACCTATAAATTTTTAACAAGTAAAATTGCCTATAACATTCGTTTGGAGATATTGTTTTGTTTATGCAATGTTGTTTATGATTGATAAAATAACGCACAAAAATAGCATCACATAGAAAGTATTTTCGACTTCTGTTGTTTATCATAATGAAGGTCTCCTAATACAATTTTCTTGTGATTTTGAGGCAGACGTGTATATTTGATAAACAAAATATTTACACGAAAAATAAAACATTTTCAACACAACGAGAATACGAGGTCAAAACGAATCGATATTTTTTTTCCCGAGCATTTCTAACAAAAAATACTTCTAGAATAAATACTTCAAAGTTGGAAAAGCTGACATGTCACAGAAATGTAATATTTTAATGGTTGAAGTGAAAATTTTACCGCGAACAATTTATTCAATTGGTTATACAGCAACATACATTAAATTTACCACAAGCGAAATGAATTTGTGACACTAAACTTAAAATCAATATCAGCTGACGCTTGGGCAAAACCCAACGAAAAAAAAACGAAATATCGTATCGCATGCTAAGAAATCTATATTATCAAACTATACTCCCGTAAAAAATGGGCTATGAAAGCTCACAGACTGTAAAAAAAAGTATACGTGTGGCGGTTATTGATTTTGATAACCGATGAAAAACGAATAACGATATTGGATATTGTACTCAAAAATACAGGATGTCTCAAAATAAATTTTACATTTAGTGGATCGATTAAAAAAAAAGTATGCTGTGTATCGAAAAAATGTTTATTAATTAAAGTACACAATTTGGGAATTTATTTCTTAAAAATAATATCGTCCAAATGTAGACCCTCGCGTTCGCAGCGCTCATTTAATCGAACAGTAAATTTACTTATGACGGCTCGGCAGGTGGACTCAGTGATGGCTACCGTGACGGATATTTTCATTCAAATGCGCCAGGGAAGTCGGTATAGGGCCGGTATTTCAGTAGGCCCTTAGGAGTTTAACTCAAGTTTAACAAAAATATTGCGTATTTCAGTACCTAATCTTCCCTTAAATACGTCACTAAACGACAAATATTTAACTCAACGTTTCTGGCGGATCGCGTGTCTTAATCTTGAGTTAAGTATTGTTTCTAGTCTTTTTTCGCCAGGTGGCGTACTAATCGCCGCACGCTTTAATGTTTTATTTCATTTTATACTACAAATAACTTTGCATAATAATTATAATCATGATTTATTTTTGTTGTTAAAATAAAAGACTTGATATAAAAGTGGTTCATGTATTTAATATTTATTTTCTTTTTTACAAAATTATAATGTATAAATGTATTGCCTGACAACAAACGAAATAAACTGTCAGCTATAATGAAACGTCAGGCACGCATTTTAAAACTTTATTTTTGGGATGTTTTTTCATCCCACTTTTTAAATTGATCCATCCTGTTTCTATATATATAATGTGTATTCTTAAATTTTCTACATAAGACATTATTTTACCATTATCACTTAGTTCCATATCCATCTGTAAAATATACATACATTTTGTACTACGTACGTAGTACATATTCAATGTCATTTTGTCACTACAATGATTGATTTTAATGAAAAAAACATCGATCGGTATAAAAAATTGAAAAAGTAACATGCTGTGTAATGAAACAAATAAAATAATGTGTTGTTATAATAATAAAATAATATTTAGTTACAGCTTCGCGTCACGTATCATTTAAGGTTATTGACAATTTGACAGATGCGTTATAGACAATAATCATAGAAAACGTAAAATATATCTATGGTTGAAGATTACGTAACTGACGTTTCATTTTGCACTGAAATTTTATCTTCCCTAAACTTTTAACTTGGATTACTAAATCCAACGATTTAAGGGCCAACTGATATCTCGGGCCATATTGGCGTAAACACAAGATTTAAGATAACCCCATAGGAAAATGATCAAAGGGGTTAAATCAGGACTTCGTGGAGGCCAAATTATGTCACCTCTCTTGGAGATCAATTTGCCTGGGAAAATTTCACGAACTCGTGGCAGAGTTGTATTGGACGTGTGTGGCGTTGCTCCGTCCTGCTGGAACCATGTTCTTTGGTTATATCCAGGAAAGTTTTGCAGTTCAGGCACCAAGAAGTCGTCTAACATCTCCACATAACGCTCTAAATACAAATTTAAACTTTGTTTTGAGACACCTTTTATATCGCCTTTTGAAAAATCTTTCGAAGGTATTTTTTGTTAAAGCCTAAGAGATAGCACTATCAAAAAAAAATTTAAATTGCTGTTTTTTTTCTTATTTCCTTTCTTATTCCTGTGAGACGATAAATAAATCGTAAATCTCCAGAACATAGCAACTTGTTATAGGGTGCGTGTTAAATTAATATTTGACAAAGTACCTGTAAGTACCGAGAAAAAATATTAAAAAAATAAAAAAATGTAGGTGTGAAAATGAGTGGTTGCGTTTACCAATGCGCGTCCCCTTTCGATAAGAGAAAATTGCAGATTTAAGTATCATTTGTATCTTTGTTAGTCCTTTTTGTGCCCTTGTACAATCCACCTGATTACAATGATACTTGGTGATTTGTTGAGTGCACAAATTATATTGAAATAATGTTGAAATCTGCAATTTTCACCAATTCAGAGGGTGCGCATTGGTAAACGCAACCACTCCCAGGTGGCAGACTTCCTGATAAAATACCTATATTCAGCCATTAAAATTGATACAACTTTAGTATCTCTCGAACTATCAATTCCTATTTTTAAAATCATAAAATATTCATACAAATAAAACAAATATAATTTGTATGAAGATAGCTATTCGTTTGTATATGGTAAAATCTAAAGAAAATGTATTCTTTAGAAGTGTCGCACAAAACGAGTTAATAATCAGAATTATGATTTCGCAATTTTTTATGGTATATTTTTATTGCAGATTATCAACTAGTTTCATGCTGAGATTGTATTCTGAAAGTTTCATCAGAACGTATCTGTGTGTGTGTGCGTGCTATGAACGGCGCGGCGTGTTTTTACATACATGTGCATTTTACATAATCGTTTATAGACTAAAGTACTCATTCGATTCTTTTCAAATTTTGCAAATGTGTATATCTAATACTCGTTTAGACCGCATTACATTTTGAAAGGTTATCTGAATAGTGCTTCTCAATTTTAACTATCAAATATTTGAAAGTGACCCCAAGCTCTAGAAACTTAATATTTGAAATTTTTATTTTCAAATTGGTAAAAAGGCTCATCACATTCATAAAATGGTATTGAAGAATTATCAAGTTTTCATAATAAAATATTTAAATAAAAGAATGATCGAACAAACTCATTTCATGAAAATGCTGAAAATTTTCCATACAAAATTTGAATACTTTATGGAGTGACTTTGCGTTTAAGCGTTAGTTTAGCGTTTGCCACAACCCATTCGTTTATTGATGATTTAAGAGTCCTAATAGATATTGTGAATCCAGTTACACTGCCATACGAATTGTATGAAACTATGTCGTCACCAAATTCATATTTACAAAACTTATTAAAAATTGTTGAAAATTTACAACTATATTGCACGTATTTTTATAGTAAATTAAATAACCTAGTTGGTGAGTTTCGAAATTTTTCGGTATTTTAAAAAAATGGAAATTGCAGAATTTGTTATTAAATATATACCTACTTGAGATATCTGTGCTCATTGGATTTGCTTTTTGTTCAAAGAACTGGGGGGCAAGTCTGGTCAACCGGCGTAATTTAATACCATCCATGTTTACCTAGGTATATCATGGATATAATTATCATATGGAGTTCTATTGTCTAAGATGTTATAAAACTCCATTTGATAATATTATATCCATGATATGGGTAAAAATCGATGGTTTTGATTCCACCTGTTGATAAGACTTGCCCCCCTGTTTTATTTTTATACATTTACATAATGACGTAAAATATGTGAAATCCACAAGGCATTTTAATGAAATGCCATTGATTCGTTGAATTAATTAAACAATTCGCCTCTGTATTCATTGACAGACTGATCCATTGATATTCATATTTTAAGATATTATTGAAGGATATTTAACTCTTTTCAAACTGAGTGAGAAACTATACTTATCCTTCTTCACTAATCTCTGTTTTAGTTGTAAACTTTGTTTTTCGTATTGAGGATTCAACTACTTACACTTGAAATAGTTCATTCAACTGAAAAGTGAAAATCAACCGAGTGAAATGATCATTTCAATTCGACCAGTCTAAATCATATTTAATAACAGTATTGGCTATATCTTCTTATCCATTAAACTTTAATTCTTCACTCGATTACGTAATACAATCATACAATATTATGTTTCAATATATATATGCTAATCTAAATATGATCGAATCGAATCAGTGAATGAAACAGATTTTTAGAAATTAATAAACTTAATCCTCGAAAAAATATATACTTTTCATTATTTTTTTTTATTTTATGTAATAAGTCGACTGGTAATTTTGACGTTGAATTTTTTTTTTTAATTTTAACGAGAATTTTTTTTTTATATATTTTGATGGAGTTTATGATGGAGTCACACATGAAAAAGTTCCATGCAATAACGAATATGTATGCATGAAAAGTACATAATATGTATGCATCATCATGTATTCTCTAAATTAAGAATAAATACTTGTGCTGTCGAAATCGTTCGAGACAGTTAGGGTAGGGTTCGAACTCTCCATCACTGGACCACTAAGCTAGTGCGATGCTCGTCTGCTACCTAATCTAAAGTAACTCCAGCCCAAATACCTAGTGTTTCCAAGCCCAGCGAAGCAATAATTGAGAGATTTTCAATGAAAATCTCTACTGCTGGGGTTTGTACTGATAAAATAAATATCTAGATATTAAAATTTAACTAGCCTACAACCTCGGAACAGCCTTGGCCAAGTGAGGTAGTATAAACAATATGAAAATATAAATAAAGCAGCGCTACTCATAACAGGATATTTATACGTTATTATCTTGTCTTAATCTTAAAAATGAATACATTGGTAATCGATCATAATCTCTTAACAAACATTAAATCATGAAAATTCGTTCAGGGGGGGTTAAGTCCCGTGAAACAATGAAATCAAAACGCTCATGATTACCCGTATCATGGATATAATTACAGAAGTTATATAAAAATTAAATTAATAATTTATTAATTTTAGCATAAAAAATTCTAAAATCAGAATTTAATATTCAAGGTTGAACATAATTATATTCAATTAAAAGAAAACACGTAGCAAATACCTTAGTCAATTCAACTATTTAAAGTAAAATATTTTACCTGTATGTAATAATTAATGCACATGGGTTGAGAACATGGGAGTATCTTGAATATAGACTACATGCCCAAAAAATTTTACACGCTTGAATGAAGAGGTCCGATGACGACAGCTATGTGCTCTAGGAGCAAGCTCCCTGGCTGTCTTAGGTCGGAACCTGCATGTTAATATTAATTTCAAACATTATAACCACTGAACTCGTCAACCTTAGACAAATCCTGAGGGTTTTGATGGTCGACTATATGTTGTATTGAAAATGGCATTATACCTAAAATAAAAAAAAAAGTAAAAATTACATCATGAGAAGCCCACAGGAACGTATTGTAATACAGGACTCGGCAACGAACTGTGAGGTTTTCTTCAAAAATAAGTATAATTTTTTGAAAAATCATTTTGGTATATTTGAGTTGGTGCTCAATAAATATTATGTGTGTACTATTTCAAGTCTTTGTGAAGTAATGGGTCTATATTATTTTGTTGTAGTGGTTGAATAATCGTTATATATGACCTGACTGGCTGTAAACATCCCACAATGTAAAGTCGATCAGTATTCCATACGAAGATCACCAAAACGAAAATTACCTCTGCTCTGAGATAAGATGTGCGTGGGCCGGGCCGCCTATATAGTAATTCTGTATCAGAAAGAGGTCTTTGTTTTTCTTTCGTTATGTTATAATTCTCATTTATGGCGAAGTTCAGTATTATTTTGGTACAAAACAGCTCGATAATAGAATATATGTACTTCACTGAAAGTATTTTCACCGAAACACACAAAATAGTCGGAATTTTTTTCACTAGTGGGGAGTAATGAATTCATATTTTTTTAGGTTGTTTTGTTTATAACATATTATCAACTAGTATCATGCAGAGATCAACTAGTATCCCGATAATATATCTGTGTGTGTGCTGTGTACTATGTGATAATATGTGTTATGTACGGCGTGTTTATTCAACTTTATAGATTATAGACTAAAGTACGTACCTATACATTCTATTCTTTTCAAATTTTGCATATTTGTGTATATTTGCTTAAACTCCGTTAGATTTTGAATAATATTTGAATAGTGATTCTTAATTTTTTTAACTGTCAAAAATTTCAAAGTGACTCCAAGCTCAGGAATCTTAAAATTTGATATTTTTATTTTGAAATTGCTAAAGAGGCACATCATTTTCATATTACGGCATTGAAGATTTATAGAGTTTTCGTAATAAAATAATGAATTAAAAAAGTTTAACAAACTCCTTTCTTAAAAATGTTGAAAATTTTCCATATATAATTTGAATGATTTGTGGAGAACCTATGAAATGAGTAGTAAATAAAATAAATCAAGAATTTACAAATGAAAGAAATTCTAATAATGCATAAATAAATTCTTATCCAGGTTCTTTGAAAGAAAGTAAAAACAAAACGGTTGTTTCAGACGTGGTCACACGCGAATAATTCGTTTAGGAGCCAATTCATAAAATGGCATTGAAAAACTATCAAGTTTTCATAATAAAATATTTAAATCCAAAATAATTTTCCCCCTCATCATGAAAAATTCCCATACGAAATTTGAATACTTTGTGTAGTGACTTGGTGTTGGTAGTGTTGGTCATAATCCACTCGTTTTTTTCTGTTTTTTTTTCAATATTCCATGAAGATTTTATGTTTTTACAAACAGCTTCCATGAAAGCGTTATCCAGTTCCGCTTATTATGTGACGAGAAGGGCCGATTTCAACAGCCAATATATGCAATAATAGGCAGTGCCAGGATAAAAAAATACAGGAAATGTGAATTTAATAAATTTTGCAGTAAATGACGCTTGATATACAGATTGTAGATATGAAGGCGTTTAAAACAAAAGAAACATTTTTTAAGTGCATTCTCATTGGGAGTACACAAATTGTGAATGATTCAGAGTTCTAACGGGTCGGGTTATTAGTTAGAAATCGATTGCGAAAGAAAATGGTGTGTGATATAATGAGATGGGGGTTGAACTCAGGATAATATTCTTAGGTACCTCTTGTTAATATGGGGATGCTCTCTTGAAATAATCAATGCCGTGTACAATACAAGTGTCTATTTACAATAAAAATCACTGATCTGCTACCTATAGTGCTGTCATCCCAGAGTGCTCGTTCTACCCAGTCGAGAGCTATTTATACACTACATCCTTCTCTCTCGCACAATGGTATGTCCCTTTCACACATCTCAATGTACTCATGTCTAGAAACAGCTTTCTTAGGAATACAATTGCATCAGCACCAACCAGCGAAAAGAGAAGAGTGGAGCTGTGGAACGTTTAGGAGGTGAAAACTGTCATGAACCAACATAGGTATATCCAACGGGTCACCAACTACCATATGCAACCTGGAAATACAACTACTGATTTGCCGGCTTATGGAGAGAGTGTACTCTGAGAAGGAACTATGGCAACAAATGAAGATGCAATTCTTCTTCTTCCTCTTTTGGTAGATCTATGATCTGTTTCTACAGGTCCTTGGACGAGAATGTCTAGCTCTCCCTCCATCTCTTTGATGGTCTTCCCGGTGGTCAGCATCCCTCTGGTATCTCAGGCATTGCGACCTTTGGCAGCCTTTCTGGATTCACACTCTCTACATGATCTCTTCAGTATCGTCTTCTTTGCCTGCTCCACCTTACAATATACTCCAAATTGCAGGTCAGCGGATCTCTTCATTGGGAATTCTGTCTCTGAGGGTTCTGCCTATGATAGGTCTTAGCGTTTTCAAATCTGTTGTTTTGAGTAGCTGTTTTTTTTCTCACCGTGTCTGCCCTTGCTTCAACTCCATAAGTTATTATGGATCTGATGCAGGTTTTATATATTCGGACATTACTTTCTACTAGCATTAGATGCAATTATGGCTGCAAATTACAGGAGGGACACAATATAGGTTGATTATCTTGGAAAAGGAAAGTAAGTAAGTACACATCTTAATACTACAGGGTGTATTAGATATTAAAAAAAACATGCAATTTATTATGTATGTTATTAATAAGTCCAGAATGCCATTCAAGTTGACTTTATTACATACAATTAAATAACAAATTAGAAATATACAGTTTCTCAAAATATCAGCACGCAATATAACACAAACAATAATTATACGAAAATGACCCGCCGCTCATTCAATATACGAATGCCTCCGATTACGCATTCGGGAATCTCCGTCGACCCGAAGATATATCACACAGTTGAAGCAAATTCGGTAGATGGTTCAAAGAAACCATACATGTCATGGCAAATAAGAAAAGATAGATGTCCATCCGAGAGTCTATAATCGAGGTTCAAATTGACCTTAACGTAGTCAACCTTCGTTAGTAGGTGGAACATGAAAAGTATAATAAGTTGAGAGCTGCTCGGGTTTCAAAGGAAATTCAGAATGTACCTACTCGTCGCTTGTAAAAATCCAAATCTGTCAATCCGATGAATGCGGCTGTGACAGAATGTGTCGGCGCTTTATAAAATACAAACACTTTTTTTTCGGGAGCGGGGACTGTAAAAATCCGATAATTCGGGGTTGTAATTTAAAACGGCACATCGCAATTAATTTTAATTAATAAGGGAGAGAGAAATGAATCTCTGTGACATGAAATTAATTAAATTTTCTCTTTGAAATATACATACCTACCTATGTACGTATATACCATGTATTACTATATACTGTATACCTATGTAAATAGTAATGCTATTGTGTTTTTTGACATGTACATTTAATGCTTGGGTGTATTATTCTGTTGATAACAAAAGTTAGGAAACAAAAGATGCATGAAAACAAAAAAAAAACTATTTACAAAACACAGATAGGTAAAATGTATTAAATGAATTAAAAAAAATCACCCGTATTACGACCAAAACCGTCATGAATGAAAAATAATTTTAAATAAATTTCTCTTCTGCTTTGAAATTGACCCTAGAACATAATATGCAGTGAATCAAACGGCTCACTACTAAAACATGGTGGTCGACAATACAAAAAACCTATGAAAAAAATCGGCCTTCGTGGCTCAGTTGTTTAGGTATATGATCCAAAATTAAAAAGACACAGTTTTGTGATACACAGTTTTTAATTGTGTTTTCAGTCTGGATCTGTGAGACGATTAATATCGTTTGTTTCCAGAATGTGGCAACTTGTTATTGGGTGAGTGTTAAATTAATATTTGAGATAGTTATTTTTTATTTTTATTTTTTATTTGTTTGGAAACTTAACAGCTTTACATTTATAATACTTAATTGCAAATGAGAATAAAAAATAAATAGCCAATTATAAAGTTTCATATATTTAAATTATTATCCAACTGTCGATTCGTTCATGAGAATTCAATTCAACTGCCTATATTTCCAAATTATATTAAAAATATCGAAAAAAGCCGAAACACCCCAACTAGATAATTTAATTTTCTATAAAAAAATATTAACATTGTATTAGCACATCTCAATTTTTTTTAACAATTTTTATAAAAATTGAATTTGGTGACGACATTGCTTCATACAATTTGTATGGCAATAGCCTACACACATACATACATACATACAATCTCCAAACATACATACATACCATCATGCTGTTTTCATATTCTGGGTAGGATCAAAGGACTGACCTCCTTACTATCCTAACTTGACAAACATACCTAGGTACATGTGTTGTATAGAAAACCAAATATCTTAAAATATTAAATAATTTGTATTTATGCGTTTATAGTTTGGTACTTACTTATTCTTCAACTATAGGTACATACTATCGCTATCGACAGTTGGATCTCATGTGTTACATGCAACTAGTATATTATTGATGTTGGGTAGTCATTGTAAGATGGTGAGTGTTTGTGGGGGAAAGGGAAGGGTAACGGATATAGGAAAGCGTTGATAAGGAAGGGATGACGGTTTAAGGAAAGTAGGTTTGATTTTTAACCAGTAATATTACCAATAACCGCGCGTAATTGGCGTTTCATCGATGTCTGTGTGGAGTTAAATATATCAGGTTGGGGGTCAAGACTATTGTAATAATTTAAGCATCTGTTGATATTATTATTCTGTGCGTAATTTGTTCTGCAGTATGGTGTATAGAAAAGGTGATTTTGGCGTGTTGTTTTCATGGGGCAGTTGAAAGAAATTTTTTGGAGTAGGTAAGAGCTGTCTACAAGGTTATTAAGTATTTTATAAAGCAGATAGACATCGGATATCTTTCTTCTTTTCTCAAGTGATATAAACCCATGTAATTTTAAAGATTGGTCATAATCATGGCGGTAAATTTTTTTTCTAAAATTGAGCGTTTTAACAAACCTTCTCTGAATCCTCTCAATTCTGTCGATGTGAATATTGTAACTAGGGCTCCATATGGTTGATGAAAACTCCAAATGACTTCTAACGAAGGCATTAAATAGAAAATAAATGAAGTGTAAAAATAATGAAAAATTTAAAAAAATGTATTTTTTTATATGAGACACTTTTTAATGAGTTATTTTTAGACGATGGTTTTTGATATATCTGTCTATTTAGGTATATCTGTCTATTTACATACAGTGTACGATGTCAACAGTATGATAGTCCTTGCCATAAACACCTGAATATATTAATTTAGCCAAAGGACATATTTAAGCGTATTTAGGTGTACACCTTTTAAAGCGATATTATTATTTTCTGCAGTTACCTGTACATGTACGTACACTTAAAACCACCTAAAAACCGGAGAAGTTGTTCAAGTTTATTGCGAAATAAAATGGTAAGTTAGTATTTTACGATTCAATATAGCCATGTGAAGTAAAGTGCAAACAACGATAAAAGTTATTTGTATAAATAGCTTAGATAACTCGAGTTACTTCATTCAAAAATACGTGGGAACGTAGACCGAAACTCTTCCTTCTGGATTTAAGTTTATCTAACGGAAACTCCTACAATAGGTACCTACATAAAGTATATGTTGATTTTTCATTAAATGGGATCTTGACATTTTTTCGGAGTTCTTCTTTATCTCGAGTCTCATTCCAAATTTTTATTTGGGTCAGCCCTGCTTATTTGTCTCATCTATGACTCCATATATTGTACCTTCGTCCTATCCTAACTTTTCTGGAATAGTCTATTTTGAATAGAATATTTTGGATTGTTACATATTGCTTATCCTTAAAGCCTTTTAAAAAAGCCTAGATTTTTTTTTATTTTTTTTTTTTATTATTGTTTTCTATTATTGTTTTCGAGTGTCCCGTAAGAGCCGGGTAATCGAAAAAACAACAGGCAACAATTACATCTCACATAGTTCAACAATGAGGTTCACTACCCATTCTGAATATAGTGCCTTTTTAGGTGAGACGAGACTGGTGTGTGGGTATACACAGATATATTGTGCTCCCTTTTATAAGGCAATGCACACCCGCACACCTTTCGCTGGTTACCCCACATTGAGGGATATGCCGTGATGGTATGAATGAAATTTTTTTTATTTTTTACAAAAAAATGAATATGTCCTTGTTAAACAAGTAGGTACATATACATCTTCCTACGTTCCCTAAAATAAGCAAATAAATGCTTGTGCATAGGTGAATGAAATCGGTCGAGGCAGGATTCGAACTCGCGACCACTATATTACTAGCCCAGCGCGCTAACCGCTCTGTCACTGACCCATCTACATTTTTTTTTCGTTAAATCGTAATCTTGAGCGTTGTCACTATTTTAAATTTTCTAATCTC